>BMAO01031102.1:0-26652 GCA_019973975.1 Trichonephila clavata | reverse complement strand
AGATTTTAAACTCAATAGCCAAAAAGAAAACGATTTCGATATTATATCTTTAATGATCTTCGTCTGTTTTTACTCTACACTGAATTGTAATCCCACACAATACAGTTATTTCATCTATTTTTAAAGGTTTTCTATATAAGTTTATAGATTTTTATTTATCTGTAACGAAAGATAATTCCTTTCTAAATGATAATAAAGTTCTTTGGAAAAGATATCAGTTCTATGGGAATATAAAGGGAGGGTTAATTTATTCTACTCTTTACATTCTTATGCAAAGGAGGCTGATATTGGCATGTGTTTCTTTAAATTTATCCAATCTGGGTTTTGAATCAGTATTGAGTCATATGATTATATGATAAAGAAGAATTTCACTTCCCAGCATATAAGCAACCAAAACAAAATCTCAATCTTGTAATTATCTGTACCCATTCCTCTGTATCTTGTTTGTTCTAAATACATCATTATGTCAAGGAAAAATATTCTGTGTAATTTAATTTCATTAAGTTCCTTTTTTTTTAAAAAATTGATTTTCCTATTATTAAAATATCTCTTCGTCTTAGTTAAAATCTTAATTTAAAACTATTTCATATTAACATAAATATCCATGATCAAATATAAGAGTTTATTTAATATTTTATGACCAATACTATGATACATTTATATGAATATAATTTAACTTTTACTTTGTAGCTTGTAATCTTTAATTCTATTATTGCCTTTAATTGATTTTTATATGCTATTATTCCAATTTATATAATATATTTTTAAATTAGTCATGTTTATCTGTTAGCCTATCGTCTCTAATACGAGAATTTACCTTAAATAATATCTTGGCTTGTGAGTGCAGTGAGGGTACGTTTTAATATGAATACTCAATGCTGTCAATTATTTGATTTTATTTCATTGTCTAATTAAAAGGAGGTTTAATATACCATTTAAATAATGCATAGTTCTGAAATAAAATTTTCTCTTGTGAATACAATACTTCTTTAATACAATTTTATCAATTTCTTTCGCCTATAGAGTAGAGGAAATTAAAAAACACGGTTCATTTAGAACTTTCTTTCTCATACGAACTTAATCTATATAGCATGCAATTTAAATGTATGCCCATAAAAAACTTGATCTTAAAAATTATTTCAAACAAAGTTTAGAAAAAGGATTGATATATTCTTAAATCTCAAAAATTTAGCTTAAATTAACATAAAAGTAATTTTGATTGCTCTGGATTTTTAGATTAACCAAAAACATTAAGAAATTGAGAAAATATATACATAATTATATGTTTTGATACTGATAAGTTACTGATCAAAGACTCTAACGGCCTTATTCTTGTCGCACCTAGGAAGAATTTAAAAATTGTAACTTACAGACTCCATGTACCATAGAAATACAGACTTGAAAACTCTTTATATCCTTTCTCTGTGTCCGTCTGTACACCTTCCTTCCGTTTTGTAGTAGGTGCCTTGTGTTAGTGTTAGAAGCAGTTGTCTTACGACTTCTGTATGGGGTACAGGTATGGGCGTCCGATGTGGTTGCTAGAAGAAAGACAGTAGAATCGAGTAAAATTTTATTTTCTGTCTTTTCTGAATTTTTCTCTTACACTAAGAGGTTCGGTCTTTTAGAATGGCCATGTCGACGGATTTTATGATAGTCGGGAAAATCTTAAGTGGATAATCCTTTGACTAAAAGTTTCAAGACACAATCAATCAGCACAAAACACATTTCGTGGTAAAGTGTTATTAAAAAAAGAAAAATAATGCAGAAGAGTTCATTGCTGATGAATTGAATCACTGTTCTACCACTTGTAATTTGAACTCATCGTTTAAAAATAAATCTAATTAAATATTTCAATACTTTTATCTTAGTACTGCTAATAAAATAATTGCTCTTTCTTTTACAAAATTAGTGGGAAATCGTACCTTACCATAAAATGGGCCTATTTTTTATAGTAGGAATAATTATATATTTTTTGCAAGGAAACTTCATTTCAGATTGAAAGGGAATTTAGTTAATTAGTTTTAATGCATTCCTTCCCCAATGAATTTTGTTTTCAATACCTGTGGAGATTTCTTTTTAATCTTAAGGTATCCGATTACACTAAAATCTTGATTTTTCTTAAAAACTGGCATTTTTATAATCTAATGAGAATATCTTATGGAGCTTTGTAAAAATACCAAGTTTTTCATTTTTCATTCACTAGAAAAAAAGCTACAAGTGTTTTAGTAAAACAAATGCAATAGTTTTTAACGAGATATGTCAAACTTTAAAATGTATTTTATTGAAAATGTGTTTTTTTTCTCGAAAAACTCGAACGGGGACAGCGAATGCTCAAAAGCTCAAGATAATTAACTGAATTTTTAAATTCTGTGTGGCAGTAGAAATGTTCATCTTCAAATTTGTTATTGATCATCATTTATTAAAATTTATATCCCTTATGTTGTTATAATCACTGTCTTTAAATAATCACAATCAGATAAGTGCTCATTTTGTAAACTTAAAACATATATCCGAAGGTCATTTGAAAATGAATTACTAAAGCAATACATCAAATGAAAAGGAGAATTTGTTTATAAACTTTGTGGGCAACTATGATACTATCAATTTGACTTGTTTCGATTTTCAACAACTATTTAAAATTCGATATAAGTTTTATTTTGAGATTGATAGAACAATATGAGGCCCGCGGTAGCCCCTTGCCTTGGCCTAGCTGCATCATGGGATCGGTTCTTGTAATTATTTTGTAAATTTTCATAAAACAACTCCTTCCTCTAAAACTTGATTGTCTTTCAAGGAAATTAATAATTAAAGTGCAGTATGCATTGATATTGATTCACATGGGCCAGCCTCTTTCTGATGCTGTTATAGTTCAACGGTTATTTTGCTTCTCTGTGTTCTGCTGTTTCAACGAACAAAAGACTGTCATATTCTCATCCTATTCACATTCTAGATTGGTCTTAATGACGTAAATACACAAAATTAATGTCTCATGCGTCAAGATAAGAAACAATTCAACACCCCCCTCCGTTCCTCTAGATTTGAAGACGACATCGCAATTCAATTTGAAGCAACTGGGGATGAATTCTGAGCTATTTTAGGAAGTGTAATAAGAACTTGATTAGCTTGTATTTGTGTCTTGAGTCGGAAGTGAAAATATAACTATACATATTCTCGTTTGTTATCTAAGTGTAATTAACTTCTGAATGAAGGAATACATATTTTAGATTTCACTTGGAACAGGGGTGGCCAACCCAAATGACCTCGAGGGCCACTTCGAAAAAACATTATAATGCAGCATTTAAAAATATCTATCTTTATATTACATTTGGACCCACACATTACACAAACATTTATTGAAGTGAAAATTTAAAACAGAATGGCGTGTTATTATTGTTTTCATTGTTTTTCATGTATACAAACATAAACAATGTAATAATCAAATAATGCTTAACTCAATTACTGAGATATTTGCTCCTCAACTCTTTTTAGTTTTTCCAAGTCGATCTCTATGTGTGTATTTGCGCAAGTAACTGATGTAGTTTTCGCTCGTTAAGTTTAAGCGCGATTTATGTTTAGTATAAATTTCCTTTTCAAAAAAAGGATTCGCAGTAACAAAAGCAACGTGAAAAAAACCGTTAGAGATTTATTTGTTTTAAGAACCACTAATAACAAAAATAATGTTCATAATAGTCTCGTGTTCATAATAGTTGTAAGGAATCTCGTGAACTGCAAAATCACTCAAGTAGGGCCACGGGTTCGCCACCCCTGGCTTCGAAGCTGAAATACTGTCAGCTGTTTTGTTCCTAAACTAAACTTCTTTTCTACGAATTCAGTACAAACGAAATGACACGTTTTTTGTTTTTAGCAAATCCTTATATTAGTATAATAAAGGATAAATTATGAGTTTGTTCTCATAGATTGCGAAAGGCAAGGAAAATAACGAATAATGTAATAATTCACAAAAAATCACATCCACGATAGGAGTATATTTATTTGACGATTCAACGATTACTGTATGAGAAATGAGAATCAAAAATGCACCGGAAAATCATTTCTAGCTCGTTAAAAAAGAATTGAAGCAATCTGAAAATTCTGATTTAATGTAGTATTACAAAAGAATACTGAAACTTCTTGTGTTGCAATATACAAATACATGCAATACAACGCAAACAAAGTTAGGAAATTTATATGGAATCTGAATTGAAGAATATCAAGGTTATTCATATTTCCCTCCAAAGCACTGTAGTAAAAAAATAGAAACAAATACAGCAAAAGACACATTTGAAAAAAAATTCAAAAACAATTCATTTACATACTTTACAGGTGTTCAACGGTCCCTTGGTTACGCAGTATACGTCAATGAGATAGTCCAGTTCCTGTTACACACTATTCCATATAGTACTACCAGTGCGATTGACAGAACATGATATCCTTTCATGCAGTTCTGCTATATATATCACGCTACTAAAGGTATATGAAAACTTTTTCTTATGTAAAAGATCGAGTTGTAACGTCCCGGTGGAAGCTGGTATTGGAAGGGTTCGAATAAAGATCAGTCATTATTATTCTAACACACTTTTATATATTAGCTATTTCACTTAATAACACTAGACAACTTCAGGAGAGAATGCATTTAAAACACTAAGCATCAGGAGCAATCACATTTGATTATATTAAATATCATAGAAATAAGCACAGCACTTTACTCCAATACTTGGATTATCTTTGTACGACCGTCTCCGGTCATTATCTTATTCTCGCTTCTATATCCACTTTCAATCATTCACGAGCCTACTTACTACTAACACTTAAATAGAAGTTCTAATTTGCAAAAAAAAAACCTCTTCTTCACAATAAGCGTATTTTTCACAATAAGCCTGCTGAAAAGTCAGAGACTTGATATGGCCGCTAAAAAAGCGTGACAGAGCCATCTGCTGATACCTAGAAACATTAAGTTGGTGACACAACTAGGTTTTTTCACAAAATTACCAAGGGTGAGCAGGGGTATTCTCCAAATTGCATTCAATTCCACTTTTTAATAGAGGAGAGTTCAGCAAAAGTTATACAAGTGTCACTCTTCAAAGTGTCGGTAGTGGAAGACTTGGCCAAACTATCGGCTATCTCGTTACCATTCAAACCAATATGAGAGGGGACCATTGAAAATATATACAGTGTCTAGAAGAAAGTCGACCAGAACATCCAGAATATTTAGGCTTGTCATATCCCCAACAGTTGTCCAATGAGAAAGGTGCTGTACAGAAGCACGGCTGTCTGTTAAAATCCAAATGTCCCTGAAGACAAGGTCAGAAGCTGTGTCAATAAATTGCAATCCCCTATAAATTGTATTAAGTTCAGATCTAAAAACAGAACAATAGTCAGTATTCCTAATCTTGATGTCAAATGTAGTATCAGGTGTCTCAATGTGCACTCCGCTTCCAGAAATACCACCGTCGCCCATGCTGCCATCAGTATAGATTTTTAATGCCGTATGAGGGATGCCATCAATTGTCTCTAAAGCAACCTGTCTAGTAAATTCTAGTACATCAGACCTTTTACACACCCTGGTCATTAGCTCAGTCTGGAAATGTATGCAATCAAAGTCGAACTTAAAATGGGAAAATGGCTTTAAGGAGTGAGGTTCAACATTGCCAGAAAACAGACCCATATCAACTGCCAAAGAAAAAGGGCTATGTTTCTTTAATCGCCTGTTATTGATCCAAGAATGGAGATAGGCAGAAGTTCTGTGCTGGGCATTGTAGCTAGATAGCTTATTGTAATATTTTACCAGGCTATAACTTCTCATAGAAAGAGGCGGTAAATCGCTCTCATACAGAACAATATTATTTTACAGAACAATGATTCTTTCATACAGAACAATAATTTTTTTACTGTAGCACTTCGAAACACGGGAGAGGGAATTACGAATATAACACTGTATATTCTTAATTTTCTTCTTTTTTATATCTTTCACTAAATTTTTTATATTTTTCTATCACCACTATACTATCAAATGTAAATTTAAAATGGATTTTCTGTGAATAGAATCAGGTAGTGCAATTACTTTTCTTAACCATTTGTGCTCGAACGATACTTTAAAGTATCACTAGAATCGAATTTCTATTAAAAATATTTTATTCACCCGTTACCAATGGAATGTTTCAGAATTTATGCTAAATAGTTCCCTCTATCATCGATAGATGATAGTAGTTCACTGCAGCTAAAAATCGTTGAGAAGGAAAAATTGGAAATAAATATTCTGCGTAAGACATCTCAACATTCATACGTAAATCTTTTGTATATTTTCTCTTATTTTAATAAGCCCTGAGAAATATTTGTGCGAGTAAAATTAAAAAATGTAAACCTATTCTAGAAGTGTGTGTTTCTTGTTTACTTAGTAACAGGGGTATAAAGCAGTAATTCTAATGTATTTAATTTTAACTTATTTTTATAAAGTGGTGAGTATGAAGCTATATTGCTTACCCATTTTCTACTAAGAGTTACAAAATAATTGTTTTGCATAGAATTATTTTTAAAATAAATTTTAATCATTCACTACTTACCATGAGCAATGTGAGCATGTTTTGGGCTTGAATAAATTTGCTATTTGCAAAACGTGATTTTATTGTTTCCAATTATTTAAATATTGCTTATCTCATTTCAGATAAGCAATTAGAATTCACGGTTTAACAACAGAAAAAAAAACATGTTTCACTCTTCGAAAGTCTTCCTTTCTTTCGACTTAAGCCGAAATTCGAGGATGTTGTGAAGCGTACGCAAAAAAAAAAATCTATTAAGAATTTACTAGACACAAAATGTGAATTGAGCATTGTATTTACATATTTAAATGGGCAAAAAAAAATATTTTCGCGATATCTTGGTACACATAATACTAAAACAATGAGCTCAAATGTTGTACATTTTCAACTTTAGTGAATCGACGGTACTAACAAGTATTAAATCAACTTATTAGTACAGATTTTTCAAAACTTTTGTATTATTACTGTGTAAATATCCAAATCTGCTTTAATAATATGATCAAAAAAGTTTGAGGGAAATATCCCTTTTAATCATAATTTGGGTAATAAAGGGTTATTAAGAAAAAAAATTAATCATTATCGTTTATCATTAATCTTTGAAAGAATTAGACTTCGTTAACTTTTTTTTTCTACTCAAAACTTTGAAAACCATGTATAAATATAGATGTGTATGTAATATATATTAAGAAAAGCCTTTCTAAGATATATAAATAACAAATTGTATAAAAAAAATTTTAATCAATTTCTACTTAGATCAACAACAAAAAATTATTTTAATTACTTTTTATTAATAGTTACAATAAATATAAATATGTATATACATATGACAGAATCACAACATTAAGAGGCAATTAATTTTTATTAATTATCAATAAAGTATCGTATTGTTATCCAAAAAAATCCTGTATATAAAATTTCAGTTGAAATGAATGCTTTGAAACGTAAGAAAAAAAAGATATGTTAAAGTTTTGACCCAAGTCGCTAAAAAGGAAGCCACAACGTGGCTGTATCTGTAATTTTTTAAATAACTAATATCAGTCAATAATTTTAATTAATTATAATTAAATTATCGTATTGTTACCCAAAGCAATAGTGTATAGAATTTTTCAGCTTAGTTGAGCGCTTTAAAAATGTGAGAAAAAACCTTTTCTCAAGTTTTGACACGTCGCCAAAATGATGCCAACGTGGCTGTATTTGTAATTCTTTCAATAATTAGCTTTAATCAATTAATTTTTATTAATTATAATTAAATTGCTGCATTGTCGTCCAAAATCCTGTATATAGAATTTCAGCTCAATTCAGTGCTTTAAAATGCATTTTAGAAATTAATGAAAATTTGAACAGGATAAATATAGAGTGAGTGACTGAATATTAACGTCGCACTCTTCAGCTACACGAGGGCTTTTGGCGACACGGACCTCATAATTTTGAACCATGGTCATGTAACGAGGACGACACTGGAGCTGGCACCCGCTCTCCTACGTTCCACGGTTTTCCATACCAACTTTTGTCATTATTTTAACAGTTACATTGTTACAACAATGGAGACGAATCTAAGTTGGCGTTGGAAACCTGTAATTAATTTAATTCAATTAATTAACCGGTAATTAATGAGTTACTATTTGAAAAATTATATTAACATCAAGTGTCATCCACTACAAGTTTAAAAATTTTTATTTGAATGTGTGTGTGTGTGTGTGTGTGTGTGTGTGTGTGTGTGTGTGTGTTGTGTTGTTGTGTGTGTGTGTGTGTGTTGTGTGTGTGTGTGTGTGTGTGTGTGTGTGTGTGTGTGTGTGTGTGTGTGTGTGTGTGTGTGTGTGTGTGTGTGTGTGTGTGTGTGTGTGTGTTGTGTGTGTGTGTGTGTGTGTGTGTGTGTGTGTGTGTGTGTGAATAGAAAGAATTTTATTAACGATTGAAAATTTGAACAAGATAAATATATGTATAAATAAATAAATATAGAGAGCTAATAGTAGGAATTGAAATTTTTTATTTTCTGAAAATTTTACTATGAGCGTGAATATTTTTAGAAATATTTTAAGCAAAAATTCTTTTCTGACTAATATTCGTAAATTTTTTAATTTATACCCCTTCCCCCCCAAAAAAAAATTCTCTTTTAAAAAGACATGAATTTCATAAAAATTTTAATGATTGCATACAAATCATTGCATTATGACAATTTGCTTAAGGTATCCGATTATTTTTAAATGGTGAGTTTTGCCAAAGTTGACAATTTTATGATTTTATTTTACATGCAATTTTATTAGCTTTATAAAAATACAAAGTTTATTATTTTCCGTTCACTAGAACAAAAACTACAAGTGTTTTAGTAAAAGCAGATGCCCCATTAGTTTAAGCAAGATGCCATACTTTAAAATGCGTTTAACTCGAAATGCGTTTTTAAAAAAAAAAACTCAAACGGGGACAGCAATTGCTAAAAAAGGTTTTGAAAGTAATTAACTGCAATTTTTGTGTGTGTTCTGTATAATAGTAGAAGTGTTTTAACTTTTAGATTTATCAATCACTATTTTACTACAAAATTTACAGTCATTTATGTGTACATAATCATTGTTCTTTGTTAACAATTTCATATAATAACTAAGATAAAGTGCTCTACTTTTTGTAAAAATTAAAATATCTCTTCTGATCCTGAATCTCGTTTCAAAAATAAATAACATAACAACACATCAGAATTTAAAAATTGAAAATTTATTTATAAACTTTTGGTACAAATGGCCCATTTATGTTATTTTTTGTAAATTTTACCAATTTTTTCCTATTTTAGTAATAATATTTTTTTTTCTTCTTAACAATAGCATATTTTTCAAAAAATGAATTAAACAAATCTAAAAACCACAAAAAAATCCCCATATCTCCATTTTTTTAAACAGTTTATGCGCAAGTAATCGGATACCTTAATATGAAGTTGGGCCACCTTTGACACTCAAAATGCTTAACAGCCGTCAAGGCATTGTCACGGCAAAAGGAGTGATAAGCAATCTGAGGTATGTTGTACAGGACCAACTTGACCACCTCTCTCATTGCAAAGTGGATTCATAATAGCACGAATACTGTTTTCTTGGGGGATCCAGAAATGTTCGATTGGATTAATGCCAGATGAATTCAGAGGTCAAGACATGACTTGAAGTTCACCAGAATGCTCTTCGACCACACTCCGGTGACCATGGTAGCCTAATGGCTATAGTCACAAACTCTTGGTTGGCGCGTCACGAGTTTGAGTTCTGGTGCCTCTGAAGACCCTCCGCTTAGAGAGATTGATGCATGCTACATCTGTCGGGCTCAAAGTCCTCTCGTTGGCATGGTGTGGAGGAATTGTGAGATCCAGAGCAAGTATCTTTCTCGTCTCTTGACCGAGACTCAAAATTACGATTTCCGTCACTAACAGTCATCTTGTTGGTTTGTAATGCGACATGAATGTAACTCTCGTTCACTCCCCGAAGATTCAGCCCGTGTGACATGGTGCATTACTCTATTGGTTAACGTCATCATCCGCCGTTAACACTGTTTCCATGAAGGGGATCTGCGATGGTGTACAAACATTAGAGATTGTTCTATGGGTATAATTGGTCCCAATGTTTTCCTTTAAATAATCAAACACAACTTGATGTCATTGCCTTGTATCTGGCCACGTATGCACCTGAGTTCTAGGATTTCCATTGAAAATTGGCGGATTCACACTAGCCCGTCAGCGTGATTAGACCAGAAATGTAATTGCACTATTTCCTTCGGTCTATATTTCAATTAAAATATTTCACGCCAAATAGCAGCAAGAAAAATTTTCAACTTTCAACTAAGTATATATTCCCACTTATTACAACTCTTATGGTTTATGTTAATATTGTAATGCGTACAAACTTTCTAATTAACATTGATGGGATGATCAAAAAAATTAGTTTCATAAAGTTGACTAATTACAAAAAGTAAAAATTAATTATAACGTAATTACATCATTACTACATTACAAAGAAGCTATAAATGCTATGATTTCAATACTGGTGCTTTTATTATATTGAATGTCACAACATTCGCTTTCAAAGAAACAAAAAACAGCGGCAGTTTCCGAATATATATTAATAGCATTTATTGTAATTTCAATTTAAAATAAATGCAAATGTATTTAAAAGATTATTTACAAAGAGCTTAAAATAAAGAAATTTATTCAAGCTATGAAGTTTGAATAATTTATTTTCTTTAAATGTATATTTCTTAATGGAATTTGAAACTACATTGAAAATTCAATTACATTGTTGAAATGAAGATAAAATGGTTATGCTCTTATAATTTAATTCTAAGGAGTGGCCAAAATAAAAGATAATTTTAATTAGAAATTTTGCTTTTTCAGATAAAAATATAAAATAAATTTAAATTAATGCTTGAGGTGAATTTTTTAACTGAATTCTGCAAGAATTGATTCGTGAGTGTTAAATAAATTTAAAGGACGAATAAATACATTACAACGATAAATGAAAATACCTTAAAGGTTATTAAAAGAGAAATATTCTTTCAAAACTTTTATTAAAGCTTGCCTATGTAGAATATGTATTTAAAAACATTTTATAATTTGTCGGCTGGAATTTTTGACTGCTTCCATAAAGTTATAGAGATGATTATTTTCATAATACTGTACCTGAATAATGAACATTCACAACCTAAACCATATATTAAAATACTTTTTTGGTAACAAGTGAATTTTTCAGCATTCATGAATTACTTCTACTTACAATTATGTAAAAAGATTATCGGAAAAAAAAATAAAATCATGACATATAATTTAAAAGCTAAACTTTTATGTTAATTTGCAAATTTAATAATTTGCAATAAATTTTAAAATTATATTAAGTTTTATATTTCTTATAATCTATTCATTAATTTATGAAGTATGATAGTCAATTATTCTCTTAAGGAATGAGTTGGACCAGCGGCTCTCAAACTGAGGTCCGCGAACCTCCAGAGATCTGTAGCACCTTTTTTAGGGGGTCCACAAAGGTTTATAGTTAACATTTCTTTCTTTTACAGACTCTGAAAAGCCTCGTGAAAAAATTTATCTCGTAGACAAAATCAGTAATTAATACAGTTATTGTTATTTATTTGTTTGAAACTAATATATTTTGTAATATTTATGTATATAATTGACTTTCATTGTTTTCTTAAGAGAAAAAAAAGAAGCGAGTGAGTGAACATTAACGTCGCACTGTTCAGCCATACGAGGGTTTTTGGCGACGGACCTCGTTATTTTGAACCCATGGTCAAGTAACGAGGACGACACCTGAGCTGGCACCACTCCCTTGACTACCATACCCCACCACACCAACGGGAGGACGTTTGAGATCCCCTACATGGCGGTCTTCAGTGGTACCGGATTCAAACTCATGACAAGCTAGCCACGAGTTCGTTACCTTAACCACTAGGCTACCGCGGTCGAAAAATAAGTGTTAACAGAGTCTACATAAGTAGCAGAGACACTCTTAAGATTGTTGAGAAACCTTTTTAATAACTCAGCCATATGTTGGGAGTCAGAGAGGTGTATTCGAAATTTTAGGGGTCCGTTTTGTCAGGCTGATACATAATGAGAGACAGCCTCGATCGAAAGTTAAAGAATCGCTGAGTTACACCCTGCGAATCTTACATACATGGCTTATTAAATAAACAAATGAATAGAATCCTTATGAAAATATTATATTTCTATACAATATTGATTTGATAGAAGAGTTTTACGGGATGTAGGAGATGCCAGTTTAGGTGTCATCCTCGACAGTTCATCGTGGTTTAGAATTCTTAGATCCTTCATCTCAGTCATTTAACAATCCAGCTAACAATCAATCAAATAATGAATCAAACAATCAACCAATTTGGTGAGAAAGTTATATTAACGTTGCATTATTTAGCTACACGAAGACTATTGGCGACGAACCTCGTAATTCTGAACTGTGGTCAAATGCTATGAGGATAACGCCTGCATTGGCCCTCCCTCTCCTAACGTTTACACCAATGGGAGGACTTTTGAACCTCATTATATTTAACGCGCATCGACGCCCTCTACGTGGCAGGTGTTCAATGGTACTAGGCTCGAACTCACGACCTAGACCAATAGACTATAACGTGCACCAATCTTTCAGTAATTAAATTTCAGTTTCAGTATCAGCAAATACTTTGTAAATTTATCTTTCCCTGAAATGATAATCTAACAACTTGGTTATCTTATAAAATTGATCCTTGTATTGATATATAATTCCCGAAAATTAAGACTCAGGGAAGAAATATACTGTTATAAGAATGATTCTGGAGAAATTAATCTTTTATTATTTTTCTCCTTAGGAGAGATAAGCTTTCTAGTCTGATAATGCTCAGACCAGAGTAAGCTTATCTCTCCTTGGTTCCTTCATTAATTTAGCTAACTTGAATCCATAGGCTTCCTTTAAAATGGTTTCTTAAGCTTAATTGTAGAAAAGGGCAGATGGGAAATCGATTAAATATCTTCAAATCTGTCAGTCTTCCCCGATAAAGTGCAGGTAGGGTTTCTCTCTTAGACTTAGTCTTCCTTCGGAGAATATTGTAACTCCGCTAAAGATGAGTTAGAAAGATTTGACTTAATCTGTGTTAAATCAAAATTGTGTAATTTATTGTAGTCTGCCATTATCACTTAGTAGATAAAACATTGATAGCTATTTTCTTTAAATACTCGTAAAATGTTTTACCTACAGAAGTGATTTTAAAATTTTTAATTTTGAAATATGTATGTTTTTATGGCAAATCAAGAGAACGTTGGATGGTGGTACGCAATTCTTAAATAAAAAAAGGCTTCCGCTAACAGCTTTTGCAAATATCTTCGCAGCTCGATGAAATTGCTTCTACTGTCAATTTTTCAAAAGAAACTATTTAATATTTTTTCCTTATAAATTAAAACTTTAAAATTGTTCTGTCATTTGAAATAATTAAAGGAATAATTTAAAAGCCAGTTTCAGTAATACGCGTTCAAAGCCATTTATTACCCTTAAGTGCTATTTTAAGCTGAATTTCATACATAGATACTTTGAAAATCTACATGTTTACAAACACAGAGCAGTTTTTATTTAATATGGTAATAAGTAAGTGAGTGAATGAAAATATTAACGTCGCACTGTTCAGCTACACGAGGGTTTTTGGTGACGGACCTCTTAATTTTGAACCATGGCCAAGTGACTGGCTCACCTGAGCTGGCACCCTTTCTCCTAACTACCACACCAACGGGAGAACGTTGGAGCTCTCGACAGATTTAACGTGCATCGCTACCCTACACGGCAGGTCATCAGCGGCATAATATGGTAATAAAATTAATGCTGTAGAAGTTTTTGTTTTTATTAGTTTCAATGAAAAATGTAAGCTTATTCCCCCAATAATTTTGAGGTTATTAGAATTTTGATAATGACTTGGATCTTACTCATCGAAACTCATCGCACAAAATAACGAGAAATCCATATCATAAATCTCATGAACACTCATAAGATTTTCAAACCAGATCGCCTTATTCCAATCAAATGCAACAAGACTAATTTCATTCATAATTTCATTCTAGCCCACCCATCCAGACTCACTTTTCTCTTGCGCCAATAAACGTTGTAGCTTAAGGGTGAACGGAAATGTGTTTTCGTCTCTTTCCCTCGAGGCCAATGGGAAAACAGCCTTTGTTCATTCTTAAAATGTGTCTTGAAAGCTTCTAATGCCTAGATTTGATTTGATTTCCATTTTTCATTTTTGGCGACTTGGCTGCGCACGGCTTTCCAGAACGTCAAGTTACTTTATTGAGTTTCTCAAGAATAAATTGTAACAATAAGCATTTATTTTGCAAACTTAAATTCTAATATGTATTAAATTTGATAACACAGCATTTGATACACAGCATTCAAACTTGAGTTTGAGAGTTCAGTTGAACATTGTAAGAAGTCTATCGTTGAGAGTCGTAGATGTGGAATGTAGACAAGCGTTAGTGATTCAGCGTTCATTGCAAGTGCTGGTCTGAAAATAGAAAGCCTGTTATGCTAGTCTGAAAATGAAAATCTCTCTAGATGAAGTTCATATTACAGAGTTTTCGCCTTCTTGTCTCTCTTGAAAAGTAATTTAAATCATACGCTTGCATAGAAAGACACACAACCGAAATCATCATTCAGCCATCGGTACTTTATCATCCTTCATGGGATGGAACGATGTTGGAGTCAAGATATTTCAAGTGAAAACTTTGTCCGATTTCCTTCACTCGCTAAGCCAATAAGGTCAAAAGTTGAATTCCTCCTCAGTTAATGTGTAGAAATTATACTTTCATACGGTAAACCTGTAACGGTTTTTGTTCGGGTCTTCTACTAATCCTGTTGAGGAAAATATTCTATAACTGTGATTCTAGTTTAAAAACCGTTTTCAGAAGAGATGACTTTATTTTATGCAAATGTAACTTCTATTTAAGTGTCAGTCGTTGAGGTGGCGAGTTAATGATTAAGCGTTGATCGTTAAGCTCAATTCCAAGAGTAAGTAAACAGTGACTGGTGGTAGCGCATCTCAAGATTGACGAGAATCCATCTGGAGGTGGTAACCAAACTTGGAGCTGACCATACTATCAGGCTTCAAGAAGGATCATACAAGGAGTTCCCACTCCAGCTAAGTATCTTCCATAATTTAGTTATCTGATTACGAGTTAGGATTTCCTATTGCTCCCAGTTAAGTTATAAATGAGTATTTCGTAAAGTGCTGAAGATGAAATAAAATTAGCTATTTTATGATCATGTCTGTGCTTCTTCCTCGAACCGTCTCACACCCGTGACCTTAGGGTTGAGACCAACCAAATGACCGTTGGGGTCCCATCGGGAAAAAAATTAATCCTTAACAGGAAGTACGTTCAAAATTGGGAACTTCAGCATTTAGAAGGGTCGCGAAGGCTATTGGCGATGGACTTCATAATTTTTTTTTGGTCAATGGTTAAGTAATAAGGACAACATTTATACGAACACTTCACTCTACGAGTTTCCACACAATACCATCACGAGAGCTTCAACAGATTTATAGACTACTTCCCAACGCCTTCAGATTCTCATTCTCAGAATTATTAAAAATGAACGAGATTGTTCATTGTACATTACATTGTGCCATTCGGTCGTCTAAGTGGCTCTGATTCTATAGCAATATTTCACGTTGGCATTAATGGCAATCTTCCTTCATGAAAGGTAACTTGAGTGGAAATTGCTTTCTATAAGGGTTGGTCAAATGAAAAGTTGACAAGTTGAATAAAAAGAACACCTTCATAGGAAATCAAAATACATTTCCATGGGATTTGTAACACATGTCCCGTCTTTTCGACAGTAGGCCTGTGCCTTCCATATAGAAAGATCGTGGGTGATTCGCGAGGAAGTCCTGCATAGCTTCCTTCACCTCATCGCCCAAATGTAAACGTAATGTTCCCTTAAGTGTAAAAAAGGTGAAAGGTTCCAGGGAGACATACCTGGACTATACGACGGGAGTTCTAACACTTTTCAATAGAATTTTTTAAAGTTTTATAGGTTTCAAGGGAGACGTTTTAACCGACATTGTCCTGGGGATCTAATATCGTTTGCCACCCTTCTTGAAACCTTTTACCCTAATTGTTCAAATTAGGCAGTGCTCGCAGTAGACTGTCCCCGTTCGCCGATAGATGCCCATATCCAGCTCACCTTCCATGATCAGAAATCATGTAATGTTTCTAATCGTACGAGAGTTAAAAGGAAAACTAGCTATAGTCAACACAACACAATTTACTTACAAGTCTTAACAACCTAATAAACTTGAACAACCAAGAGATTAGGGATTGCACCGTAAACTAATTTAAGAGAGCAAGAACGAGGAATACGATACAAGTTAATTTAGTATACATTTAATAACTTATTTTAAGCCAACGTTAATTTGAATCAAATACCAAATTTAACAATCATCAACTATAAATATTAAGCAGATAATTTTCTGCACACCTTCGTCCAGCTCTCTATTATCTTACGTTATTCCTCACAGCTATCCTTTAGCTTCTAACCTCTCTCTTTCTTTCTCGAACCCGAAAGCTAATATTTAAATACACGACATAATTTACATATATTACATAATTCTTCGGGAGGCAATTTTACGATTAAATAATATTTAAAGAAAGGAATTCCCCCAAGAGGATTAATAGGAAGAAAGCGGATAGACCTGTTACAACTATACTACCGCGCATTGTTCCGATATAAACGTATCTAAGAATAGCATGGCTTACTTTTGATCTATTTCCTCTACCATGAACATGTTTCATATTTGAACATCGTATGCGGTGTACATTTCCTACCTACCTTTATATCATGTTCAGTGGCGCTGCTATAGAGAGAGAGAGAGAGAGTGTGGCAATCATTCTAATACAATTGCACGCGTCCATTTTTCATTTGAACAGCCCTTATACTAATCGTAATAAAATTGTTCTCTAAAATATCTGATCATTCTTAGCTCCTTGTACATTACACGTAATATCGAGAGTAGTTCACTGCGAAAACACTATCAGATTCCTTCGGTTGCTTCTATCCATACATTTTTTGTGCCCATAGATCATAGGTTCCCAAAGCCCCTAGACACCTGAAAATTCTTATGAATTGTGAGGGGTCAATGGCAAATTAAAATTAATATGAGAGTTCATGGACAAAATATTAAGGTATCCAACTACCCTAAAATTGTGAATTTTGCCAAAAATTGACAAGTTTTTAAGATTTTATTTTATAGACCATCTTATTAGCTTTATAAAAATACCACATTTATTATTTTCCGTTCACTAGAATAAAAACTGCAAGTGCCTTAGTAAAAGCAGATGCCATTATTTTATGTAAAATGTCATACTTTAAAACACGTTTTATTCAACTTTTTTTTTTTTAGAAAATGCTCAAACGGGGACTGCGATTGCCAAAAATGTTTTGAAAATAATTAACTGAAAGTTTTTGTGTATGTTCTGTATAATAGTAGAAGTGTTTTAACTTTTAGATTTATCAATCTCTGTATTTTTACAAAATTTACAGTCCCTCATGTTAATATAAGCTCTGTTATTTTAAGCAATTTCATATAATAAATAAGATAAAGTGCTCTAGATTTTGTAAAAATTAAAATATCTCTTATCCTGCGATGGTCATTTTAAAAATGAATAACATAACAACCCATCAGAATTAAAAAATTGAAAATTTGATGATAAACTTTTGTTACAGAATGATGTTATGTTATTTTTCGTAAATTTTTATCCATTTTTCCCATTTTAGTAATAATTATTTCTTTTTATCTTCTTAATTTTAGCGTATTTCTCCTTAAAAGGTACTAAACAAATCTAAAAACTACAAAAATAAAATCCCCATATCTCCATTTTTAATTTTAAAAAAGTTGTCGCAAGTAGTCGGATACTTAAAGGGGTCCACGAAAGGTTTCGAATAAAGTAAAATATTTGTAAAACATTATTATTATTATGAATGCTAATAAAATAAATTAGTCACGATTTTTACGTGTTAAAATTTTTTTGAATACAAGTTAAAAAATTTATAGTAAAATATTGCTTATATAAAATACAATAAATGAAAAGCTTCGCACGGATGGAAGTCTGACCTATCGCAGGTGCGGCTGTCTATATAACTGGGAACAGGATATTGCTGCTACACATGCAATGACCTGTTTAAATCATGGCAATTTGAGTCCTCTTCTTGGCAACAATTTAATTTAGTTTTGTACATGATGTCAGGATGTAACGCAAATGCAACCAATTTTCCTTGGTTTTTAACAGAAAGCAGAAGAATTTGTATTGATACGAAGATAAAATACGCTACGTAAGCCTTTTTAATTCAATTGATATCATCTTGTGCCTAAATTTATTGTGACCGAAGTTATACTTTTGCTCAAGTTTATTTTTATATAGTCTTATTATGCAATGTTTATCAATAACATTTACCATTTTCAGGACATCAAAGTTAAATTTGTTATTTTTCTTCTATGCATTGAAATAGAATTATTTTATTTGAGGGTTCATGGGGTTAAGTTTTTGGTTTAAAAAAAAAGGGTCCATGGGCACAGTAAGTTTGGGAACCACTGACTTAAATGGACCTAATCTTCCTTCATTTCCCTTGTGATGTTTGTGAAAATTAATGTTAGCGTGAGGGTTATAAATTTATATATTTGGTTTATTTACGTCGCACTACTAATTACAGTATATACATTTACATTGAAGCTATTTCAAACATTGGTTGTTTCATTAGGGTTCAGAATATGATATTTGTAAGGGAGGAGGCGACAACCATTCTCTTCGATGTTTTCCAATGGACTTTATCTACCCTTTCCAGGGTCTTGGGTTAGGGGTGGTCACCCCTTTATCCTTGAATTATGCCCGGCTCGTTGGTGGAGTGGGGTTTTCTCACGGTCAAAGGATTTTGGGGAGATGTCAGAAGACAGGACCTCACAGTTTTTGGGGTGCACATGTGCATATGAACGTGATTATCCTATCAAACAAACAAACCGACTTTTCAGCTGTGGGACGCAAAAACACCCCGCCCTATCCATTTGGTCAAAATTCTTTGTTTGGTGAGTGCATCTACGCACGTTTCAGAAGCGATACAAAGGTAAGATTAAGCAACTGTACGTACGCTTACATTGGAACTGTCGTAAAATCGTTCCATTATCAGTTTTGCAGTTATGTACGACGCTACTAAAAAAATCAGTTAATCATATTGGAAACACACATGCAATCAATCAAAAACTATTAGAGCATTACAGGCAATATTTTATCTATAGATTAAATATTAATGTAGCTGATAGAGAGTGAATATAAAAATACTATACATTGTCTTGCAATTTACGTACTCGTGTCTATTTTTAAAAAATAAACAAATTTTGAATTTTGTGTGCATGAATCTTTTTTATCAATTTATAAGACATATGTATTTAATCAAATAGTGAAAATTAAAATACATCATACTTCAGGAAAATAAATAAAATAAGGGTTGGGGATCATATTTGGGCTTTTTTATATATGTTGTTAAAAATACGAGGTAGGATTCAAGATTTCCCGTACTGAGCCTATAATGTGAAAAGATTTTGCAGTAGAGCGACTACGATAACATTTCTGTGTCACTGCATTCTTTCCCTTTTCAAAAAAAGTTTGGCCCAAATCACGTGGTCGGTGGTTTGCCACGACGTCGTATTTTGTAGGTGGTTGCATTTAGTAGCCATTACTTGGCGACTTCAGGATACTTTTTGAACTAGCACTTCATTTGCAGGGTTGTCGATTTCAAATTGCAGATGAAGTTAAAAGTGCATAGTCGGCTGAATTAAGACACATAGCTAAAAATGTATTCCAGAAATGTTTCGATGAACTTTACAAGCGATGGCCGAAGTGTGATGTTGCTCAAGTGAATTCGAATTTTTATTTCGAAGGAGAATGTGTTTCCGCAACTTATATATAACTAGTAATATTTTTTGAGTTATAGTCCGGGAACTTTTGAATCCTACTATGTATATCGAAATCTAGTTTGTTTGTTGTTGTTTTTACTGAAAATAATATTTATGTCAATATGAGATAAGAAAAGTATTTACACATTTTTCGATACTCGTTATTATTATTTGAAAAATAATTTATAAAAATAACCATCGATTGCTTTAAATTCAGTGAAAAATATATTCTAATGCATATTCAAAATTTTAATTGTAATTTTAATCCCTAAGTCTTCTGATAAAGGAGCTTTTCAGCACAAACGTACAAATATAATTGATAAAGATAGCATTTCTATTACTGAAAATTGCTTTTAAAATCCGGAGAAGGATTTTAATTCATTTTCAAAAGTTTAATTAAATGTTTAATCCGCAAGTGTTCTGATAAAGGTCGTTTTTTGAACAAATGTACAAATACAATTGATAAATATTTCATTTAAAAAAAATGCATTTTAATTCTAAACAGTAAAGAAGCAGACTTTAAAAAAAAACTTTGAAAATCGATTTGGTAACAATAAAATCCAATTATTCCAAACTTTTGAGATTATAAAGTTTATTCATTTAACTTCCAAAATCGCTGTGGTATAAGCTACAGGTATTTCTATTAACATTAGAATCAATACAAGGATACTTTCAAAATGTAATGTTTTCTTGTGTTTTATTTTAATAGTGAATATATTTTTTTATCAAATTCTCCACTAAAATTGAAAGTCTGTGAAATATTGATAATACTTTTTATAAAATGCAAAATAATCTCATGTAACTTTTTTAGTACTTTCATATTCAATCCATGCCATCGATTTATAGCCACAGATTAATTACATGCCAGATATTAAACTCCAAAGATTTTTGCAAGTTATGGAAAACTGTTTGAAAAATTTATGGAAATTCACCAATGGCACAAGATTAATACACAAGTCTTTTTTTTATTTTAAGATTACTTTTTAAAGTAAAACCTTTATATTTATTTGCTTATTATCAAATACAGAAGGTCGTTCGCACTTTATGGAAACTATTTTATAATCCATTTTCTTGTTTGTATTTTGAGATGAGACTTTGGAAACTTTAGAATAAATGTCTGCTAAGGTTTTCTTTTCATTGGAATGTAAAATAAAAGATTTTAAAAATAGCTCCTAAAAATGATATTAAGGGGTTCACCCATTTAATGGGTTAAAAAAATCAAAAAAAAAATTTCATAAGTTGCTTTCTTAACATGTTTAGAATACGGTGGTAAAATTATTTTTTTTATATTCGAAGTCGTTAAAAAGAAGCAAGTGTTAGAAGAGCAGCTGTTCGGAGCGCTGAGTTGAAGCGCCTATTGGGTACAATCGGCTTGATACCATTGACCCTTCTATGCAAATATACGTTCATACAAGTATAGATTAGTTTGTAGAGGTTTAAAAGAAAATATTTATAGTTATTGAATATTTCGTCGAACTTGTTTTAGTCTTCACCTCCAGGCATGGCCGATTGAGGATAAGTTCAGATTTCCATTGTTTTAATCGGACTTGAAATTTAAAACGCGTTTTTCTCAAAACTGTGTTTTTACAAACTTTCCTCCATCGTATCTCAAGAACGGTTTACCCGCATGATTTGAAATTTATAAAGTAGACTTAGCATATATATATTCGCACCAAATGGGCTACGAACATTCCAAAGCTCAAAATATTTTGTTATAACAAAAAAACCAATAAAATTCGAAACAATTTCTTCTTCAGTCAACCAAAATTCCAATTTTTGATATTTTCAGTTGCGTATAGTCCATTCTGTGCATTTAAGCTTATATATTAAAACGCCATTAATTGTTTTTTATTTCAGGTAAGTCAATCAGCCGGAATCGTGGAGGAAGTTAGCATCCACTTTTTCAGGCGGGTGTGCTCACGTTCTATTGGATATATTTAGCTAAACATTGACATACTCTTAAAATACATATAAATAAATGATTAAAAAACTTAGTTCTAACTTTTTACTGGTCGTTAAAAAAAATGCTTAAAAAACAGACCGTCACATTGGTGAACCCCTACAAAGCTCGAAGGATGCGTAATTATGCTTTCCAAGGAGAAATATTCGTTTTAACAAATTAAAAAGCAGTGTAAGAATCCCGGTTATATTGCATTTCAATCAAAGATGTTTATAATACTTGTATTTTAAATTTGAAAAGGAAAAAACGTCTAGCGCGAATTAAAAATGGAAACAATACCACACAAGAAACTTCATCCTAAGACTGTTCAAACTCAAACAACTATCAAAAAAGTGAAGACTCTGATCCTAAAATAAAATCCACCGATTAAAAGATTCATTGCATCTAAACTAGTAATGTCTTCCGAAACAGAAATTTAAATCATTCATGAGGATTTAAAGTTAAAAAAGCTGGTTAAACCTAAATTTCGTCTCCCTTTTTTAAATACATTGCTGAAAGAAAAGCAAATTGTATAAAATTATGTAAACAAGACGTCGCTGCTGAAAAAGGAAAATTTGAGGTAACACTCGATGAGGTATGGGTATATTTAAGTGACTGTAGTAAAAAAAGATCAATTTTCTATTGCTCAAATGACGGGAATGACTGTACAAAAGGATTTCCCCGGTATACAGTAAAGTTCCCAAACGGATTCATGATATTTGCAGGAATTTATAACAACGGCAAACTAAAAATCAAAAAAAGTCTCAAGTAAAGTCAAAATTCACTCTACTATCTGAAGAATATTTTAAAACCAATTTTTGAAGAAGAAATTCCAACCTTATATGGAAAGGACATTGATAAATTTGAGCTTCATATGGATAAAGCCTCTAGTCACACTTCTAAGTCCACTGCCGCTTATTTAGCAAAGAAAAAAAATCAGAAACAGGAATAAAGTGTATATCTCATTTGATAAAATACATGCAAAATCGCTCTACGCTTCTCCAATGAACTTTTGAGCTTTCGGTTTATTAAAACGATCCTTAGGAAAACGGCATCCAAGAACACTGAACGGACTTTGAAAAACGGTTCAAGACGAATGGAGTAAAATTTGCATGCCAGTACTAAAAAAAAAATACTTTCATATCGAGAATCATGGCTATCGGACAGAAGCAAATTTCCACAAAAAAATATGGTATTTATTGATAAAAATTTAAACTATCAAAACAGTTTCTATAAAGTGCAAACTACCTGCTGTATAATAGCAGTAGTATACTTAATTATGAACTCGTAACCGAAAAACGGCAAAATCAGGTCTCGTCTTTATAAAGGCCGGCATGTAGTGAATGCATTCAATTTATTGGTGGCTCAAAGTTTTCAAATTCGCATGATGAGGTAGATAGGATATCGAGGTGCCAGCTAGGGTGTCGTTCTCATCATTTTTCTAGTTTTGTTTTTCCTTGATATAACTAAATAGTTTTCTGTCCAGTATCGTTTTCCAATTTATTCATCCATTAAATTTTAAAGCCTATTTTTGAACCAATTCTCATGATATAACCAAGCTCTCGCAAAAGTCCAAAAAACGTAACAGTTCTTTTATGAACTAAGTATATTTCCTTCTGCATGTCAATCCTTTTGCTTTGATATTTGCCTTGAGAACATAAGAAACTAATTACTAAAAAAATCAAAGTATAGACATCAAAAAGTGTGTGTGTGTGTGTGTGTGTGTGTGTGTGTGTGTGTGTGTGTGTGTGTGTGTGTGTGTGTGTGTGTGTGTGTGTGTGTGTGTGTGTGTGTGTGTGTGTGTGTGTGTGTGTGTGTGTGTGTGTGTGTTGTGTGTGTGTGTGTGTGTGTGTGTGTGTGTGTGTGTGTGTGTGTGTGTGTGTGTGTGTGTGTGGTGTGTGTGTGTGTGTGTGTGTGTGTGTGTGGTGTGTGTGTGTGTGTGTGTGTGTGTGTGTGTGTGTGTGTGTGTGTCGTGTGTGTGTGTGTGTGTGTGTATAAACAATATTGTCCCAATTTAATATCCTAGCTGTGTATAATTTTATTATCTATTATAATTCTCAAATCAATATCACTTATGTTCAAGCAGTACCATTACATTTTTCATATCAACATAGAATTTCAAATAAGCAATTCTAATATAAATGAATTTTCAATTCGACGGAGAAAAAGAACAAGTTTTTACTGATTGAAAGTCACGATCAAGTTTCCACGATGCATTCTATTGCAATTCAACATAGATGCCTTTAAGAAAGTTTACACACTCAACTATTTTTTGCACGGTCTTTTATTACACGATTTTAGAATATCGAGTGATTTTTTGTACGGAATTTAGATGGAATTCTAAGAAAATTTGGAGACTCGGATCTTTTGGACGAGGAGGATTTGAACGACAGCTCCTATGACAACTTATAATAAAAAAGTCAATACTAGCGATGTCGAAGGGGAAGTTTAGCTATTAATAATTTATTTATTTTGCGAAGGCATGAAATTTGCTACAAATAAAGTACAACATTTTCTTATTCATGCTTCCTAACATAGAGCATGCATTAAAATTTCTACGGAATTTTGTGTAGCAGGGTTTCAAGTATTATACAGTCAACTTGAGAAACCCAAATAGCACTCCCTTATAAGACTTTGTTACAGCAAAAAATCCAAAAGATTCCATAAATAACGAACAAATTTCTTCATTTGAATCAAAATCGACAGTTGTGCTAGATAAATCTGATACATCGAATGATTGCATTTTTGATCCTGTTCGAAATATAAACGTGTGCGCTAGTTATCAAATAGTGATGAATAGTTTTGTTAGCTAGTAGTTTTATTCCTAATTTCAATTTGAATTTTTATATATTGTATCTACTTATGAACTAAATTTTCACTATACACTAATTTAAAATATTTTGTAATAAAAATTAATTTATTTTTATACAAATATGTAACATGAATTTTATTACTTTTTTTACACGATTTTTTGGGAAACATTTAGAGATTTCTCATTTTACACGATTTTTAAAAATTGTAGAACAAATCTAACACATCCTTTTCCATATGTCGCATGTATCTTCTTACACGATTTTTTGCATGGTTTTCTAAAAAACGTATCTATCGTGTAAAGAAAGAGTTGGACGTGTATACAGGGTATTACCGAATTCAACCAACAAACTCAGAAGGATGATCGTAGGTAGCATGGGAACAACAAACCACCATAGAGTATTGGGTTGCAAACCAAGTTTATTCGGGGGAAATCAAAGTTAACAGCAGCCATCGGGTAGACGATGAGCCAGACGAAGGTAGTGACCAAACGAATTCGGGGATTTGGAGCTCCATGGTAGCGTTGAAGAAACCTGCACAAGTACAAATTTCCTACTTCTCTTGGAGTTTCTGCAGGCAGTACCGGCCACTGCAAACCAGAACGTGTAGTTTATGCATGATGGTGCATCAACACATTTTTTGATTGCAGTGCGTAACTAACTCCATGCTACATGTCCCAAGATGTGGGTTGTAAGCGACGGGTTATTTGCTTAGTTTCCTTGCTCCCGAACCTCAATCATTAGATTTTTTTCTTTTGGGGCCCACGTATGAAATCGCTTGTGTATGAGACGTCGGTAGCTACAGTGAAGGATCTCACATCACGGATCTTTGTCGCTTCAGCAGACATCGCCAGCACACCGAATTTGTTTGAACTCGTCTGACAATCCTTCGTTTATCGGTGTGCTCTGACCTACGTGGCCGCAATTTCGAATAATTCCTGTTACAACTACTTGTTGCATTTCTGACTTCGATCTGAGATGCATTGTTTGCATGGTAAGCATTCTTTGCGTCTAGTATAAATGTGTTCCTTGCCTCTTATTGTCCCGCTTCATTCCACTCGACATCATATCCTTCATAACGGTTTTTGGGAATTACTCCGACTAAACGTGACTCCATGTTCAATGGTGATTTGTCGCCCCCATGCTGCCTACTATTACCCCTCTGAATTCATTGGTCGAATTCGGCAGCGCACTGTGTAACTCTTGCTATTATGTTTTTTTAACTTTATATTTTCTGGATTTCTAAAACGTCTGTTTAATATTTTCAATGAAGCTAAATCAGATAACTCTGAGCCCTTGCCATCTTACTCTTAAAAATTTGTTTGAAACATTCAACACATAAAAAGAAATTTGTAGTTTCATGTATGTGTCTAGGTTAAAGTAATTGATTTTATTTTATAGGAGGGATATATATAATATATGTATCCCATACAATAATAAATTAAATTTATATAATATATCAAAAGCAAGAACAAATAAATGATAAGAACATAACAATTAATATGATAAAAATATTTAAAAAATGAGAACCAAATCCATAAAAAAAATACAAAAAGGAACCTAACGAGACAAAAAACAATTTCGGACTTAGCACCGAATATGTGGGGTAACACCAGTTTAAAGGGACCAATCTTCCCTTTGCAACTCAATAAGAAAAACAAAATAAATAAAAACTCAAAGTATATAAAGATTTACAAAAAGAATAGAAAAGAAGAAAGCAAACCGACTGCTATTCTATACAATAAACTTACCTGAACTCCTAAAGCAGAAAGCTAAAAAAAAAGAATTACCGTAAAATGCGGCGTATAACCCGTACTTTTAACACAAAAAACAAGATCGAAATGAACGGGTGCGAGTTATACGCCGGGTATAAAAATGAGATCTTTTAAAACAAAAACAGAATAGCAAAAATAAGACT
>BMAO01031101.1:0-24363 GCA_019973975.1 Trichonephila clavata | reverse complement strand
TTATGTTTTGAAATAAATTATCCAAGATATTATTTGAAACTTTAGAAAACAAATAGTGTACCTTTAAAACTACAATCTATTTTCATAAATAACTTTATTTCTTTTAAATAAACATTATTTTGATGCATGTAGATGTCTAATTTGTTTATCTGTGATTATTGTCTCTTTACTTTTAATGTTCTCCTTTTTATACCCGGCGTATAATGAGTACCTTTAAATTTCACTCTAATTTTTCTGATAAAAGTGCGTGTTATACGCCCGATTTTACGGTATTTAGAATATCCCTGTGATGTGTGTCATCATTACCGGTTTGTAAAATATTTAATTTTTAATTAATTCAATATTTGTTTCAGAAAACTAAATTCAAGCTAATACTATTATTTCTTTCTATGTATTATATTTTACTGAAAGGTTTTGTAAGTTAAAACATCTGAATTTTTCTCTTTTAAACAGGTGAGTGAATCTCTTGGGATACACTCTCAAACCTTTCTAACACAATCCTCTCACTTACTTCATCTGGAGAGCTTGGAACTTGTTCAAAGAAACGGAAATTGTAAAAAAATCGATGGAAATAAATGTTCTTCAATGCAATAGCCGGGAATGTAATGAAAGAAACACTAGAATTCCACATAGGAACCGTTTCCAGCTTTGAAGAAACAAGAAGAAAAAGAATAAACATATCGAAATAAAAAAGCGACCAAACCAAACAAAAAGCACTAAAGATTGCGTGTGATATATGTGCTTAGGCTTCGAGTCATTCCATGTAGTAGAGTTCCAGTTCATACCGCAATCGCCTACTAGTGATAAACTCGGAAAATTTTTCTCATTTCTCTTTTCTCATTTTTTTCTCCCTTCTACAATTTCATTCAAATACCGCGTTTTCATGATAACTTGTGTGATAAATGACACGACTTTTGGTGGTTGAAATAGTTGTATGTGTTCTTTTCAAAACTTCTATAATATGTTTTTGAACTTCCATAACTCAGAGTAAATTTATTTCAGAAACAACGACGATGTTATCGGATTTCTGCTTCATAATAACTCGAATAACAAAAGCACTTAAATAAATATTTATTTTTCTCTGATAATAATGACCTATGAACGTTTTAATTATACTGCGAGGGAAAATGAATATATGTTCCAACAATGCTGAGAAATAAAAGAGAGTAAACGCTAATTGTATTGCTGAAGTAAGCATTTATCACAAACGTTGAACAATTGTAACTGCATCGCTACATTTAAACTAGTATCAAATAACTTTTGTCGCAAGCAAATATTCAAAAGATTATTTATTTTTTTATAAATTTGTATGGTTTGTAATGTAGATTTTATTCCCATCTCATTTTAAAAGTAGAAATTTATTGTAAACACATATATTATTTACATCTGTAGTACTATTAAATGCAAATGCAATAAATCCCATCGAGGGTTTAGTAATTGCTCTTTTTTGTTTTATGTTCCTAAGGGAGAGTTAGTGTATATATGTTGAAAATAAATTGAAACCAAAATACAAAAATGTTTGCTTATGGAATCATTTAATAAAATTTAAATATACTATTTCTGTAATAAATTAGTTCATAAATTTTATTTTATTCTAACGTTTTCAAGCTGCATATAACAGTTGGTTAATAAGATGGCATTTTGCATATTTTTTCTCAATTTTGCTTCACAGGAACGCATTTGGCAACATAATATGTCATGATTAATCTACCGTTGATAAATAATTTTCGATTATGTATTTTTTTATTCAAAATTAAATGCAAAACACTATCTCAAAACAAAGCAGGACATATGTTAATAATAGAAGACCTTTTAAACTTTGCATTAAATATTCTACATTTGACATTTTTTTTCTGGTTTAATACCATAATTAGTATTCTAATATATGAGCTAACCTTTTTTTTTATTCCATAAAAAATATAACGATTCAATTTCTTCCTTTCAATGTGTTTACATATGATGACTACAATCTCCCCATTTATTCAAATATATTATTTGTATATATTACATAGAAATGAACACACACACAGGAAAAGAACAGTTTAATTAATCTGTCTATACAGTAAAAATGTTTATAATTTAAAACATTTTATGCTCTGCTTTAAATTATATGTTTGATGTTGTTTCTAATTTAATACATTAATTCACTTTCTAATATAATTGCTTACCATTTTATATTCTCCAAAGACATTTTTCATAATATTAATATAAATATTCAACTTCTTCCTTTTAGTGTATCTGCATTTGGGGATTATAATTTCTAGATTTAGTTGAATACATTATTTGAACGGCACAGGGAAATAATAGTTTATCTATACATGTTTAATGGTATTGTCTTTTAAATCTCTTATTTACAAATAGGTTAGGCGTAATACATTCCAGTAGCAATAATAACACTTAGAAGGCATTAATATGTTTTAAAAAGCTTACGTGCGGCCTATCCGGTATAGTGGTTAGCGACGCTCACTTCCGTGCCGTAGGGTCTGGGTTTAAATCCCGGAGAATACATGGATGTTTTTGGAAATGTATAGTGTCTTTGTGGCATGGGGGCACTCTAAATAGCCATCGAGCCGCAAGTCATCTAGTGAGGTTGATGGAAGGGGAAGAGAGGTGGGAGATGTCCCTTACCCTCCAGGGTGTTCTCCCTCTAAATTTGGATTGAACCGAGCTAAATAGTATTGTCACCTGTATGGTGTTCAAGACTTCTGCCAACGGCAAGCGTGCATCTAGAAATCTACCCTGTCTCAGGCTCTGGCAACTTTCCTTCCTTCCTTTCCTTCGGGAAGGACAAAACAACAACGAAAATGTTTATATATATGGAATTTGAAAATTTGGACACACACAAGTTTGATCAGCCATTACTAAAGTACCTATAATTTACCAGCGCATGTTTTAAAGTTAAAAACATATAATTCAAAGTAAAGATACTTCTTATAAAAATAAATTTTGGTTCACATATTGTGGAATTAGTAATAAAATTAACATTTTGTAGGATAATTTAAACTAAGCATTTTATTTTTGAAGAGCTATTGAAAAAGCATTATTAGAGACATTAAAATGAATCGTATAGCTTTAATATTATATAACACGTTTAAAATGGATTGTGTAACATTGGAGTATAAGAACTTTTTCTTTAAGTTCATTTAACATGTATTACTTGGAACTAAGGCTGCAGTTCTGAGATGACTTATGCCTTGATATAAGTATAAAACCCGCAACTAAAATGAATAGTTCCCAACAATTTTAAAGCTTCAGAGAAATTTTAAATTCCTTCTTGAAAAGTTATCGCTCAACACCCTTTAGTTTTAACAATGCAAAAACTTCAATGAGGTATAAAATTATCTATTCAGTAAAAACATTTATTTAACTTTACTCATATAAATATTTTTTCTTTATCATTACATCTATTGATTTACCAAATCACCTGGTATTGTAAGCAATTTATATATTCACATTTTACAATTGTAACTCTCCGGCATAAATTATACTATACATTTTTTACCTTTGTAAATGCTGAGTGTGTGTGGAAAGTAATAATTTTAATAAAAAAACTTTTAAAAAGTAAAATTTTAATTCGAAAAAACCAGAAGTCGAGCTGAGGTTAAACTAGTTTTTAATGCTTAGCTGATCTGTTCAATGTACTACGAAACTATTTATCCTCGATTCACAGATAAAGCGGAAAAGAATATGAAGAATAATTATTACTATACACACAAAGCATCGCTGTTGAAACGAGATGCTTAAGGAGATTGCAAATGGACATTGTCTTAGATAGTTGTTGATATAACGATGATGGTAAGAAAACGCGGAATCATACCGAGAATCATTAGCAGGAGGTTTGCCAAGTAGAACTCAAAGAGTACGAATCTAGTAAAATGCCGAATAGATAGAAATATACGGTTTATATAGGCTCACAAGCACTAATATCATACACACGATGATCTGTCCATTATTCTGTGCTTTCTAGAATCTAAATTGCAGGTATAAGTTAATAACCTTACTATTAAAAGAAAAAGAGTATCATAAACTCAAATTGTATAAAAACTAAGATAGATAGTTATAAAGTCAGTTAATGCTATTTTCAGAACTGGTCCATCCATTGGGTGCTTGAGGTGGGTGCCCAGGGACCCGGGGGGTGCTTAAATAGGCCCGGATGAGATAGACTTAATCAGATTTTTTTGTTATAAATTTCGATCCTCCAGTGACAAGGTGGCTTGTAGATTTTCTGCGCTCAAGGCTCAAAATGATCTTAATCGGTACTGGATATTTTATGTTTTGGATCGTGGTCGGCTAAGCCCTGCAACCAGCTGGTTGTTGGCCACCAATGTCTTGTATGATTAAAAAGGCTGAGGTGATGTATATATATAACATGAATCAGGTAATGTAAAGGCAAAGAATACCTTCTGTAATATAAAGTACTTACTGTTAGACAAAGATGAGTTAGAGTATTATAATCGGGGTATACAATGGCATGGGCAAAATTATTATTTTTGAGGGAACCATGAACTCTATACATAAATATGATCGAAATGGTCTTTCAGCCCTCATTTCTCCAGATGTGTGAAGGCAAAAACATGGATGAGAATTAATTCCAACTGGTAAATTTTTCTTGTAATAAATCTACTACAGCTGTGAAGAATTTTTAGGATCATGACGTGCATCCTCTGGTACACTATTCAGTTAACAAATAAAAGGTTAGGTGGATAGGAAAAAGTTTAGTTGGATCAAAAGGAAACAACAAAAATATGGAGCAAGAAACAAATGTTAAAGGTAGTGAGCTCACGCCACAAATAATTCATACGTTAATTTATATTGAAAAATATCCAACTAAATATTAATATTTTTGTAATTAAAAAATTATTTTTCACACATCTGTATTTGTATATTTTCCTAGCACACGATGATATTTTACAAACTATTCTAATGGCTTCTTAAAAAATTTGTCCATAGCCATAGCTTTGTCACTAGTAAAAACAAGATCTTGTATTCAAAAGACATCCTATTAATATAAATTGATATGAATTATATAATTATTATAAAGTTGTATATCAGCTTACGTGTTTGTCTCAGAAACACTAAAGATTAATAGATACGGTATATACAGATTAATACCCACATTAATACGGTGTATTCGTAAGTACATATGATATTCATGTAAATATTTAGATTTAGGACTGGTACAAAGACATCCCATTTATAGGCTTGTTTTCAAACAATACAATGTAATGATATTAACGCTACAGTAATGTCATGTGCTTCGCTCTGTTTGACCAGAAACGTGAAAGTTAAATATTTTTTTACGGTTTTCTTGCCATTTTTTTTTGTAATCTTATTTGCCACATTTAGATATTTTTCCTCCCGCCTATCCTGACATTCGTCAAATTTGTCATAGCTCAAAATTATCTCGTTGGAGTGGTGTGATAGCTAGGAGAATGATTCAGGTGCCGTCCGGTGAATTGACTGCAGTTACAAATTAGGACTCGTTCCCTAAATACGAATTTAACACACTTAATCCCACAAATCATTGTCATTTGTCACAATATGTGTTTCATTTATAGTAATTAAATATTCTCCATGCTTTTTTTCTACGTATTAATAAAAACTCCGGAATGCTTTAAACAAATGTCTCTTGATTTTTTGAATCTGTAACTATATATTTGGGTTATGATTTTTTCGAGTTACAAGTTTCGATTTTTGGTTCTAGGAACTTCAGTTATGAATCATTATTTTTTTATGTTTCGTAATGTTTTTTTTTTTTAATTTTGAAAATACTTACCTCTACTTTTCCATTCTTTATATAACTAATAAGTTATTTTTCTCATATACTAGGGATATTAAAAAAATGCATTTCAAAATTTCCGATATTACATGAATAACAGAAATTTAACTTATTTACAAACGAACATTGATAATAATAGCAGTAGTGTCCACGTCAATGTTAATTACTTTTTTGAGTTTTGAATGTTTTATTTCAGATCTGAAAAACTTAAATTTAATTCACGAAAAACAAAAATTGATTATAGAAATTTGAACTACGAAATAAATCTGCTCACTTTTTCTAGGCTTTTGGATGCACTTTAAGATTGATATATATTTTTCAAATGCATTAAAAATTGTTAAAATATGGCAAAAAATGAGTTCTAAGTACTTAGAAATACTTAGTAAAAGTGTAGCACATAGAAAAAGTTAAATTCATGAAGGAATCCTGAGTTAACCACTTGTCAAATAAAATTTAATTTATTAAAGCTAAATATATATTGTCTGTGTTTTAGCGACAAAACATAAAATTGATTTTGGTTATATCTGATTCCCTATTAAAATATATTTCGTTTTTATAAACTATCCTAAAATTTAGGAGTTTGATTCTGATGTATATTTTCTTCAAATGAATTTATCTATTTCGCTATTATACTCCTGAAACACATTTAGAAACATATTTTGTCAAATATGTTTCTAATTTTTACAATTAGTACTCAATGCAATCCTTTTACCAATATATTCTCTAAAATGATAATTTCAATAATGGAATTACAAGTTGCTTTATCGATCAACGGAGAAAAGGATTCACGAAGTACTCGAGAACAAAAATAAACTCGGTGTAATTATTTAATTTGTCTAATTTGCTTACGAAACAAACATTCCCCAAACTAGAGTTCTTCTTTTACCCTACTTAAGCGCAAAATATTTTGCTAAAAATCACTTAGAAAAAAAAATAAGCATGTTTCTCTGCACAGAAAATCGTCACTACAGCCAACACTAAGCGAAAGGAAATATCACAAAGAGGTTATCTGCGCTCAATTTAATTAGGTATATTTACTCACCCTAAGAATGTTGTAAATTGGAACAAACTGCGGATATTGGCTTTCTCTTTAATTGCATTTCTATTCCAATTCGCTTGGCGCAGAATTCCGCGCAATGGAATTAGAAAGTGATTAGTTTAAATGCAACTCCAATGATAAAGGGGATCTTAAACTGACTATACACAGTGCGCCAAATGGCGAGATTAAGCACTGCAAATTATGGATATTTCTTTGCTTTGGAAACCTGGTGGATAAATTAGAGGATATTCTTTCCTGTTTTTATTTCTTCTTCTCCTTCCTAGGTTGAACAAAAGGAGTGTGTTTACTGGAAGTTGACTCTATCGGGAGATAGTAGATAAATGTTAATTAGGTTTTGAGAGTTCAGTTATACCTCGGTATTACTGAGCTAGACAAGGTTTTAAATTCGGAGCTTGTGGGTAGTGATAAATTGAATAGGATGCCGTCTTTAGAGGGGAATGAATGAGAAGCGAGGAATTTTCATTAACTTTAAGCCATTAACTTCAAAGCTGGAATAAAATTCTTATTTTTCTTTTCTGTTATTTGCCTTACGGTAATGCGTATTTAAGATATTTTAATACCAGCAATAAATATTTTGCCGTCATTTGCTTACAAGATATAAAATATTCCCTAAGTCCAATCCTCCTAATTAAATTACTTTTTCAGGGAAATTAACAATATTAGATGCATTTATTGAAAATAATACGAAACCCTGAACTAATATCATAGTAATTAATAGAAAGATAATGACTTTATTAATTAGTAAATTTAGCAGATTCATGGATATATAGCATGCTAGAATTCATCGTATTTATATAAATATACATGGTAAATATTTACTCTTATTTTTTTAATGTGTTTTTGAATAGTTTGGTTAATAATCCCTAAAACTGAGATGATCTCTTAAAACATTAAAGCATATTATTATATCTTAATTAAAGCATTTAAGAACAAAAAAAAATATTTGTGAAAAAAAGACACTCAGAACAAGTTAAAAAACTTATATTTCTATAGCTTAGTCATTATATATATATTGCTGAGTGAACATATATATATATATATATATATTACGAAATAAATCCAAGACTTGTTCTTCAAAATATACTTTAATTATTTATGTTGACATTGAACTCTTTGTTTATAATAGCGTTAGAGAATTAAATGTTTTTAAAATATTTTTATTATGTTTTGATTGACAATGTAATAATATTTAATTTAACACTAATAATTGAATCGATTTCAAATGATATTACTGATGAGCCAATATCAATACACAGTTGTATTAGGTTTATATAGTTTCCTCTCTAATATAATGTTTAAATTATATAAACGTGTCAATTATAATTACATGCTCCATTTTGGCATAATTTTAAATTATTTTATATATCAAATAAAATATTAGTAAATTCAAAAGTAGTCAAAGCCCGAATTACTTGAATTAATAATAGAAAATAAATGCCCGTGATAAAATACAAAAAAGCTAAGGCTATGTATAAATTATTACAAATATGTACTTCATAATCGTGCGCATAATGTTCATTCCATATTGTACGAAAACACTTGAAATGTACTAACGTAATGATGTCATGTTTATAAGTCCTTTGTTTAAAGAGTATTATTCCAAGTTTAATAAAAAATAGCACATATATATTACTAGAAATACAATACTTTAAACTCATAACGAAAGTTATTTTTTAAATAAATAGTATTTGATATGTGTAGAAGCCTAATTATTTTATATTATTTCTTTTATTTTTATTTTTAAGATACTGTTTTTATACTCGGCTTATAATGCACGCGCGTAAATTTTGATTTTTTTGAGCTAAAAAAAATTGCGTTTTACGCCTGATTTTACGATAGTGTACCATGGTATATAAGTTACTATAAGCAATGCAACTGGGTTAAATAATAGATAAAGAATTTTTGTATTGCAAGTAAATTAAAATTCAATATGTGATACTGCAAAAAAGAGTTTATTTTTCCTAGGAACCTCAGATCTTGGGTTCCCGGAATATCATAAGATTGTCATACTTTTTGTTTTCCCGGGAACTATACTTGTTTCCCAGCAAAGACTAGTGGATGGAATATTCACTGCTTGAAAGAATTTTAGAGATAAAATCAGCAGTTTCAAAACAATTAATTGATATTAAAGAACAAATTATAGCAAATGTAGAATTTGAAACTATCACTAGAATTGCAGTAGGCTTGATGTCGTTAAAAATTCAGCTTGAAACCTATGCAATCAAAACATGATTTTGCTAACTGCCAAAGGAGAATTTATTTTCGTTTTTGGAAGAGAAGAAAAACTTAAATTAAAATTTTCTAATATTATGAAATGTTCTCAAATCCAAAGTATTAGTAAGAGACGCAATGCTAGTTTATTTGTACTAATGCAATATCTAAATTTTTTGAGAAAATTTAAATCTACAGCAAAGTTACTGTTAATATTTTACGAATACAAAATAAAATCGCTTAAGTTAGACAATCTAAAGCGATATTGTTAAGGTCCTTTTGTTAGAAAGAAGAATCAATCTCCAAAACTCCACATTCAAAAGAAAACATGAATCTTAAAAAGGAAATATTTAATGTTCGACGCAAAATTAGAGAAAAAAAATATATTCGAAAGGAAAGATAGTGTTTTTTTCCAGCTAAAAACAGTTCTTGCTTCGAAAAGACAGTAAATAAACAAATGCAGTTTTTTGACTCAACAGAAAATCGATTTCAAGTATGAAAAAACTGAGTGAGGGTTTGAGGAAACTTCCTCCAACTTCAGCTGATTTTAAAAGAGCATTTCCCGTCCTGTCTGCTACAGTTGGCGACGGACCATGTAATTTTGGACCATTGTCAAGTGACAAGGATGACACCTAAGCTGGCTGCTTTTCTCCTAACTTCAATACCACACCAAAAGGAAGACGTTTGAATCTCGATATATTTATCGTGCATCTGCTTCCTCTTCACGGAGGGTCTATAGCGGTACAAGGCTCGAACTCATGACATTCCCGTCAAGAGTCAATCCCCTTGACCACTAACATGATCAGCAAAGATAAGAACTAGACTGAGAAATAGAATCATAGATGTGCCTAGGTTCTCACTTAAACCATACTTTAAAAATAAATAATTAACCTATTTATTTACGTATATATTTCTAGTTAAATATATACATTTTAAAATTAATGTATCCTTATTTTAAGCAATTATTGACTCGCCCATCCGTTATAGTGGTTAGCGACGCTGACTACTGTACCGCAGTCCCTGGGTTTGAATCCCGGAGTAGGCATCAATGTTTGCAAATGTATAGCGCCTTCGCGGCATGGGGGTACTCTCTAATTAGCCATCGAGCCACATGTCCTCTCGTGAGGTTGGTGGAAGGGGAAGAGAGGTGGAAGGCCCCTTGCCACTTCCAAGGTGTCCTCCCTCAAAATTTGGGTGGAACCGAACCAAATAGTACAGTCACCTGCATGGTGCTCAAAGCTACGGCTAACGACAGGCGTACAATCTAGCCCATGCCATGAGGATTTTCATGGGTCTCGATTTGACTACGTCAGACAGGTGGCATAAGTAACAACACAATTATTGATACCAATTAAAAGTAACTTGTTTGGAGATTTTTCGAAAGTTTTATGAATTCGTGGGAATGAGTGATACAGTTCCAGGATTTCCGGAAATTCTCGGGAAGGGGAATTATTACGCCCTAAAAAGACATATATGTGAGTCTTTGTAAAGCAATTGAATCGGTGGTACAAATATTAAATACATGTACGTGATGTAATTACGATTCAACTTCTTAAATATACTCACTACAATTATAAGGTGCGACGTTAAAGAGTGACCGAACTGTGATTAATACTGGTAAGAAGCAATGCATTAAAAATCTTTTTGGAGAAGCGTTTTAGTAGATTCTATGTTCGACATTTCAATATGATTTCCATATTTATAAAATATTTCATCACGTGGAGGATGTTAAGCTTAGACATAAATAAATCAGTGTTTATCGTAAAAAAGGTATATGATACGCTGTTTTAAAATTATATTGGTCACTTTAAACGTTCCGATTGGTCTATTCTTCATGTTGCGATAAAATGTTTAAGCAAATATGAATTGCATATACTAGATATTTTTGATGTTACATATTCAGTTCTCTTTCTGAAAATTTGGTTATCTGTAATCCTAAGCCTCTCTTCCGCTCAAGATGGCTGAGGATGGAAAATAGAACTCTATGTGTTCTATTTTCCAATGTTCTATTTTACAACAAAGAGTGTTATTTATGATGCATCTTAATCATTATGTGCGGAAACACAACATTTCTTAAATAGAGAACATCACACATTAATAAAAATTTCTACATGTTTCTAGGAACTTATTTATAGCTATAGATGACGATAATATATCATCTGTCTTTAAATCTGTATTGAGGTCGGGTGACTGTGTGGGCCTGTGTAGAGACGTTTAGCATCATCTTCGTGTTCATCAAACCATGTTTAGACAAGTCCCTCTGCATGGATAGGTGCATTACGATCCATGAAAATTCCATTTCCTGCAGGAAACAAATTTTGCATCACATGATGTATCTGGGCAGTTAAAATTTCTCTGTATTTCTCCCCAGTGATCATTCCTTTAAGGTTTACGATTGGTCCAGCAGAAAACCATTATAAGGTTGCCCATATCATGACTGATCGCCATGCTCCACAGTTGGCAGAAGACATTTACGTTCACACGATTGTGCAGATGTCCTGCAAATGTGCAACGGTCCGGTTGTAGGGGAAAATGTGAAAGACGATTCCTCTTAGGCGATATTACTATCTTCATCTTATCTATCGACAAAATGTTGTGACTGTGAGACCACTGCATACGGCATTTGGGAAATATCTATGACAACTGCCTTGGGAATTGCTGCTCTGCAATAATAGTTCTGTTTATGAAGATGCCCTTTAAACGTCATCATTTACACTGGAGAATCCAGATGCTGATTGAGCTCTGCTGAGTTCACATTTGCTGCAGTTACTTGCTGTATATACATTACAATTCGATTCCATACCCATCGATCTCCTTCAAGGAGCTTCTCTTTCTATCTATTATTTTGCTTCGCTAAGCTTGTTTTGCCACGTTGCATGTATACTGCCATGTCTTCAGATATCGTACCCCTAGAAAAGATCTAAATTATGGGAAATGTGTTTCTGTAAAATATATTTCGGTCACACTTCCATGAGCTAGAAGGGCTCCTACAATTTGGTCTCTGAAAATGTCATAAGTCGGACATTTACGATTTTGAAAAAAAAATCTTAGAATTACCGAACTTTAACATAGCTACCACATACCACCTCAATATATACATTTCAATTTATAAAAGTAGTAGCTATTATTACATTTTATTGTTTACGAAACCCTTTCAAAAATGTCACTTTTATTCACAAATGTTTTTTATTACTTTTATAACCACCTATTTCATAGAATAACCGTTTCAAGAAATTTTATCAGAATCAAAATGGATAAATGTGTACGTGAAATTTTCCCTAGTAACTTAGTAATTTAGGACAATTCACTTTTACAATCTGTATGAACATTTATATCCTACTTAAAATATAAGATATAAAACTATGCAGGAATCATTACTACAGTAATCAACACAAAAAATTTTACAAAAACTAATCAGCGCTTATTCTTAAATTAAAGCAGCTTACATCTGCTTCTTTTACTTGGATCAATGTAGGAGATTTTTCTTTTATACTTGTTGATCCAATGCGGAATTTGAAGGAACTAATTTGTGAAATATTTATTATACCTGTTTAATTTCTCATTTAAACTTAATATATTTAGTTAAGAAATTTTAGAAATCTGTCTTGATTACCACTGAAAAATATATGGTTTTAAAAAAATCTGTATAATTGCCATAATAAAAGTGTTGGTTGCACTTAGACTAAGTATGTCTCTTCTAAATATAGGTTTGAGAATAGATAGATGAGAAACAGAAAAAAAAATAAATTCATTTCTACATGAGCACAGTTTTCTTTTAAAATATGAAACGCTTTTCTTGGAAATGTTTTAATTTTATTTCACAAAAATGTTTCTAGTCATTTTAATTACATGACATAACTAATTTGATGTGTCTTCCTTCAAAAAAATTTTTTCATCATTAGTGAAAATATTGTAGAAGCTCACAACAGAATTGTATATATTAGTAGCAAATTTGGTTTGTAAGTCTGTAGTATTAGTAATTTTTGAAGGAAACAGCAAAATTCTGGATATTTTCTTTGTTTCTCAAATTCTTGTCCCAAAAACGACTAAATCTAAGACAAATATCTAATGCAGAAAAATATATAATTTTTGGATGTGATGACGTACCTCATTTTAATGCTGTTAATGAAGTTCAATTTAAGCTTATATTATTCGTATTATGGAAAAACACATGCATCTACTTTTTTCTTGTTTGCCTCTTCTGGAATTAGGGTTATTTGAGTGCAAATGATACAATCAAACAGTTAAACTTTAATTTCTCAAATATAGTCAATTATGCATATAAAATTCTATATTCTTTCCTGTGAGCAACTTATGTAGAAATAGCTCATGAAGAGTAGAATATCTTTTTATGTAACCTTAAACTCAAATGTCCCGAATTTCATTCACGAATATACATTTAGGAAATATCAAAATATCCCTTAATTAAAACCAAATAAACTACGAATATCTCCGAAAGGGTTGTTTTGTGTAGATATTTTGATGAGTATATAAACGAATATCTCAATACATTAAAACTAAAGTAATACATGAGGAAAAGGAAAATGTACCTTTGGAAAAACTATTCATTCTCTAATTTTTCTAAGCAATTATTTTATTATTCAATTTTATTTTTAGCGTCTCAGTTTCCTTTCGAAATAAATAATATCAATTTACTTTCAATGCACATTTTAAGAAAATAATAGTGTTATGAATTTGATAATTTTATAAAAACAGTGTAGGAAATTAATTGAATTTTAAATACATAAACAATAAAGTTTCAAGAACGACAACACCCAAAAAAGTATTAAAAAAAACCAATTAAAATTTTTAGTCTCGTTAAATTAAAAACCTCTCTTTTAGAATAAAAAACAAATTATTTCTTTTATCGTATCATTTGTCATCTTGCATTCCAAACAAAAAAAATCTGTGATGGAAACCGAATCGCTATTAATTAGCATTGTCGGCAAATAACAGCAGACTCTTCGAAAAAAAAGTACGCATAAAATCGAAATAATGAAAAAGAATAAGAGACGTCAGCGAAATTTAAAAGTAGCAGTTTTTCGTTATCGATCGTTGTTTTAATTCTTCCCCTCGTAATCTTCTTTTTTACTTTAAGATAACTCATCATTTTACAATCGATGGAAAAAAGTAAAAGATAAAAAAATCGAACGGTTACGAACACCATTGGTTCCAACGTGTCAATTAATTCCTTGGTTTGTGACGTAGTAAATCACGGGATACAACTTCCTCCTCAGTAGCTTCACTTCAGTTAATTTATATTTAAGTCCGATAGGTAAAAATGTTCAATGGTTTGAAATTAATTGGTAAGCTGAATCTTCTGACTGGTCTTAATGAAGATGGCGGCGACTTTTTTTCAAGTTATTGTGTTTCATTGAATTTGTAATTACTTTTCGTAAATTGAAAATTGAATTGAAAACAAATATATTCTTCAGACAATATTTAAGGTAGGGAATAAAATGTTATACCTTAAGTTTTTCAATTAGCTTAGAATGCTTTTAATTGAAACTTATCTTAATTTTTCTTTCTGAGAAGTGTTTGTATTCTATGTGGTATATATAAGCATTTAAAAATTTTAATGTAATAAAGTATACCTCGATTTTTCAAGAAGTTTTCTTTTAATTATGTTCCAAATATACAGGTACAAACCATGTTCAATATGTCTGAAAGCAGTGCTTCTCAAAGTTTCAATATTTGCAACCCAGTATTCAATCATAATTTTCATGTCTTCAGGAAGAGACAGAGAGAGAGAGTATGATCTATTTTCTGTGCACTTATATCCATAAAATTATTCCGAAGACTTTGGAATGCAATAAAAAATGGCATCTTCATAATGTTTGCAATGGATTTGCTTATTTATTCCCCCCTCTCCCCCATTGTATCACATACGTGTGCTTACGTCGAAAACGGTGACATTTGGGAGTGAATTGCGTAACTTTTAATCGCCAGTTAAGGGATTAATTGTAATCCGTACAAACTATCAATATTATCAAGTGCTCCCTTTTGTATATAATTTTATATATGACAAGCCCACAGAGTCATTGGTAACTATTAATGTTCTTTTGAAGTTAGTATAGTTATTTTTTTATAAAATACACACATATTGAACAGTACTAATACATTTAAAAGTGTATTATAACAGTGCAAATGTGAATTCTATTTTTACTATGTCTGAATGTATTTTAATTTTTTAATTTAAGTAAATTAATAATTTTATATTAAAACAATATTTTGTTTTCGGCTTTATAATATGCTCTCACCCCCTCGTAGAGTTATCCCGCCCCCCCTAAGGGGCGCGCCACAGAATTCGCTAAACACTGTCTTAAAGTGAATTTATATTCAGAAACGTTTGTAGGAATTAACCTGCTAGTTTATTGTATAAATTGTAGACGCGGGGTGGGCATTAAGTCGAACGTGATCGTCTGGTGGACCGCCAAGACATTTTGGGGTGACCGCCTTCACTAAGACCTAATAATCATTCCATTGTAAGAAAGTATAGAAATACCGCATTTATTCAAATCTAAACCCCGTCCCAAATTCTTAACATGATTTCGGAAAAAATGAAAAATACTCTCAAATGTGGTTTATCGATATTCAATTTTATGAAATTAAAATAAATGTAAAGAAGTGAATATCTACCGTAAAATCGGGCGTATAACGTGCACTTTGAACACAAAAAATGCAATCCAAATTTAGGGTGCGCGTTATATGCCGTATATAAGAGTGACAGCTTCAAAAGAAAAGAAAAACTAAGCAGAAAAAAATAAGGCTTCTACATTTAACGAAATACTGTTTATTTAAGAGAAATGACATTTTTTATGAACGTAAAGGGTTGTAGCTCTTGAAGAGAGAGTATTCTATATTTCTCTACTACTTGGAATAATAACTCGAATAAATGACTTCAAAACATAAGAGGATTGCACACGCATATTTCTAGTTTCTTCGTAAGAATGGGGGTAAGTATCAAACCGCGAATATACCTAATTTTTTTTAAAAAATGAAACATGAAAGTATAGGTGCCTGTTATAGCCGGACTTTATGGCAGTTATTTTATCAGTATAAAAACTTTTAAATACATGTATGAAGCTGTAATTACTCTAAATACCCCATTTAACACATTTTTATCCCTTCGATTCTAAGGCACATCCGATTTTCAGTAGCATTTACATCGGGTAAAAAGGGCGACTTAAAATCGAGTAAATACGGTATTTTAAAAAATACGGAGGAAAAAAAATCGAATGATAAGAGTAGAAAAAAAATCGTTGAATAGAAAATGAACTTCGCTATTTGGAGGCTATTTAACGAAAGAATCGTAAAATTATCTTGGTTCCAGGAAAAAAGTTGGAGAAATAGAGAAATTCGTAAAATAGAGGTTCTTAAAATGGAGGTCCGGCTGTATTGTATACTTTATTTTAGTTCACTACACCTATTACACTTGTAAACGGCAACACCTTGAAAAAATTAGAAGTAGTCCGTACCCTGGAAAAGTCTGCCCACCCCTGTTGTAGACAGTTTGGAAATGTATTACAATTTTTTTTATTTCTGAACTTAACAATTTACTTGAACTTAATTTACTTTAAAAATGTTTACATCCCCTTTCTTTTTTTAAAAAATTTAAAAATATCCAACACATTTATTTTTTATTAATTTGAGTCGTATTCTTATATAAAAGATGCGCTAAAATTTAGTTTTAATTAATTAAAACCTCCATATATATATATGAATTAAATCACTCGAGAACTATAAATTTACTATACATTTACTTTAAAAACGTTTTTTTTCTTTTCTTTTTTTAAAAATTTAAAAAATATCCAACACATTTATTTTTTATTAATTTGAGTCTTATTCCTATATTAGAGATGCACTTAAATTTAATATTAATTATTAAAACATCCTTATATATATGAATTAAATCACTTGAAAACTAGAAATTTATATTTATTGCAAAAAATTTTAGTGGGTGATGTCTATAAGATTGTAAATTTGTTTTAAAATTACATTTGAACAACGCTTAAGTTTTATGATTACAACCGCATATACATACATTTCACTAAAATTTCAATGAAATTAGTGTAAATGATTATATATAGAACACAATGTCATCAAATATAACAGATAACTGAAAGTTAGTTTATTTGGAAAATATTACGATAGTGAATATGAACCTGAATTATAAAACACTCAATGTCAGCAAAAATAATAACTGCATTTATATAAGGAACAGATACGGAAAAAAAAAAATTCAATTGTTAAAACTATGACTTTTAATGGTTTTTAATAGTTAAAAAAACATTGAAAAGAAATTTCTAATGTGAATCTAAAACACTTTAATTTTTCCTACTATTTTCAAAGAAAGGAAATAACTGCAAAACTTAGATGGATCCAGAACGATTCCTACTTTGTGTGGTAGCGCCACCTGTAGGAATTTGGGACAGTCTTAGAAACGGAAAGAACTTCGTACATGTAGAGAAGAGAGAAAGAGAGAGAGAGAGATGTATTTGACGTATGGAACAAATGGAAATGTTTGAAAAAGGAATAATGAAAAAAGCAAAAACTCTTGAATCAAATACTGCTTAATCTACTGATTATAACATAGGATTATTTCTAAACACATAATTATAAGAAATAACAACCGTAGTAAATCTAAATTATTATTTGAATATTATATTTTCTACAGCATGAAATAATTTATGAAACTAACTTTGTTAAATATTCTAGATAAATATTTTTCTACATTTCCAATTATACAAATTTTAGATAATAGTTTTTATTTTTTTAAAAAAAATAAAAGGATGCAATTGATGGATGGCAAACACTTTTCAGGATAGTTCAGTGAATGCAAAGTTTAAAGCAGTGATTCACAAATTTGTAATATTTACGATCCAATTCTCAATCGTAGTTTTCATCACGACAACCTCATCCCACTCTCTATACAATGACAATGTATATAATTCGATAATAATGTTCTTCGACCCTAAGGCTACAATACGATTTTAATTATAGCCGGAAAAATCATAATTATTAAATTTTGTATTTGACAAGATTGTGCGGTAAATGATGAGTATAAAAGTTTGTTCTTAACTAAGTTTTGATGAATTTTTGTTGAATTCCATTATGAAGTACTGATACGTTTATAAGTATATTATGTCAGTGTAAATGTGCATTTATTTTTTTTATTACGTCCGAATATATGTTCGCCTGATTTCTTTCATTAAATTAATAATTTTTAAAATAATCTTTTTTTTTATGATTTTTGGATATGCTGGATTATTACGCTACCCTTGGGTGGCCCCCCAACAGTTTGAGGAAAGTTGGGTAAAAGCAGTGCTTCTCTAACGTTCAATTTTTGCGCTACCCATTTTCAATCATAATTTTCTTTCCCTCCGTACAATAACAATGTATTGGATGCAATAATAAAGTACAATGACGCTGAAGCTACAATGCGACTTTAATTATAACACCGTACTAATTGTCACAATAAGTATTAAAATTTGTTTACGATTACCCCACGGAAGTCACCACGAGTACTTTGTAAACTTCTTAACTTAGTATTGAAAATTTAATTATCAAATACATCGTGCTGTATTGATACATTTATAAGTGTATTATATCAGTGTAAATGTGCAAGAATGTGGTTTTTTTTTGCTTTTCTGTAAATTAATAACTTTTTTAAAAATAATCTATTGTTTTCAATTTGCTCACCCCCCCCGTGTAAGGTTATGACGCCTCTCTAGGGAGGCAAGCCCCACAGTTTGAGAAACGTGTGTTAAAGAGAGGGGGGAAAATTTTCTGCATAATATGTAAAAATGTTTGATAACATTCCATTAGAAATGAAGTAAATCTTCTTTCAATATATTTCGTGGAGAAACACTTTATTTGTTTCTCGTAATTTAGTAAATATGACAAATAAACCTAATATATTCAACTACAAATTTGAATTTGAAAAGAAAAAAAAATAAATACAATTTTAATAAACAAAGAATTTTTTATACTCACTATAAACCATTTGATATTGACACATTTTGGCATACATATTTTTACTTTTTAATTGCATCGAAATATCCCATGTGTTAGTGAACTAATTCTTTTCTTTAAAAATTGTGCATGGATTTAGTTTCAAAAATTTTGAAACAAGACAGTTTTTAGAAAAGAGGGAATATAAAGAGAGAATTAGTACAAGAATCTTGATATATAAATTAAGCAAATTATTAAAGAATGGAGAGGAAGACTAGAATTTTTGGTAGTTTATGATAAAATTGGTGGTCTATGTTGAAATTTTGTAAATAATTGCTGCTTACCAAAGTATTTTCGCAGAGTTTCATTTTGATAATTGTGTAATAGTTTTTCCTTTAAAATTTAATACATTTCTTGAACAATTTAGAAAGAAAATCAAGGATACACATATAAATGCTAAAGAAGTGAAATAAATATACTAAACACTATTAATATTACACTAATAATTATACTTAAACACTAAGAAAATTAATGTTTCATCATTTCAAATGTTTTTTAAAGGAATAAAAATAAAGTGAAACCTTTCCCATGATATTTTACAGAACGAAAATTAAATTTTACGCAGTTAAGTAGGAGATTAGAAATGAGAATCTTAATTAAAGCATTTAAATTCAATTTATACTACATCTAATTGGCTCCTGGTTAGTTCGAATTCTTAGAATAGAATTCTTCTCTTGACATTTTTCGAAATAATTAATAAAGTTTTAAGTTACTTTGGCGAAGAAATAATTGGACTTTCAATTTTAAATGTAGAATAATTACCGAGTTTAATTTTTAGTCTCAAAAAGAGACCGAGTTGAGTTGTTTTTGAGTTGCATTTATAAATTCTATCTAGCTGTGCAAATAAGTGCAACGATTTTTAATTTGTAACATGCTACTTTAAATAATCCATGTTTATTCTGAACTTATTTTCTTATCACACGTAGTTGAACTAATGATTGTAATTTGAAACTTATTACATCAATTTCTGTACTTAGGGAAATACATAATTGTTTTGTTTTTGGAGAGTACATTTTAAAGTATTTTATTCCAAATTTGATATGTTATTGTTAAATTTGTAATTTAATTATTTCTGATTATTTATGTGAAAGACTCTTTAGTCTTGTGAAAAGTCAGAAAATTAAACTTTAAAAGTATTTTTAAAGATTTTTCTCATGTTATTTAAAACAGAATAGAAAAAAAAAATGTAAAGAAAAAAAACTCATCATATGCTAATAATTCTCAGTCCTTATTTATTTTTCCTTTTTCCTAATTCATACTATTATAAACCTCTATAATGAATTTATTAAAATGATTTATATATATAAATTCATATTTGTAAGAACAGTTTCCTTTTCCGATTTTTGAATTAAAACAAATTAAGGCTATAAAAATAACACCCATAGCACTTTTTTAAATGAAAATAATCTATAATTAAGTGAAGAAAGGTTCTATGTCTACGGCAAAAAAATTAAATTATGATAAAGTTCGGCTACAGAGATAAGTTTATTGTTCACTAAATATGTTTCAGCAGAATCATATTTCAGCTGAAACATGGATATGTGATAAAATTATACAAGACAATTTGCTTAACTCGACAATTTATAAATTAAAAATTTGAAATGTATATAGATATTGATATTCATCATGAGATATACCAATTATTTGGTTCTGGTATTAAAATTATTTCCTTGCCATACGCCTGTAATGCCATAAGAAGGACACGTACCATATAAGCTTTGTGAAAAATTACATGTTTATATTTGAATCAACAGAATAAGTTTTCATGCAGCCTAGGGTTAGAGCATTTGACTCCAGACCGGAGAGCCTAGGTTCGATGACCGATGCCATCAAATATCACCGAATGCACACAAAGTACGTGCTCGTTAAAACAGTGGGTCCGAAAGTCTTGTGGGCGGTCGCAGCCGAAACCACGAGTGCTGGATACTGGAGAATATTTCCATCCCCTCCAGTTCCTTGCCTAAATTGTGGAGGTGAAGATAGGTGGTGTCTCCATCTATCGTTGTGAAGTCCAACCTGTCTCACAGGCTCTAGCAACTTTTATTCCTTCCTTTCGGGAAGGACACGACAGCAACAAGTTTTCATGCACATTTATTACAAAATCATTTTAAAATTATTTCTTTAATTTAGAAAATTTTAACATCTAATAATTTTAATAAGTATATCAATGCCTTTGAAGGAACTATTTTTGTAAGTTGCAAGCTTCGAAGGAAATAAGAGTACTTTAAGAACACCCATTGAGAATTCCCTCACATCTTATTCATCAATCACATTGCAACATATACGAGTATTCAGAACCGTTCCAAGAATATTAATATAATATCTTCCTATCACATCAGCCAAGATTACCATCAGTGACACATCACTCATTTAGTATTATGGCAAAAGAAATGCAACACTATTTATGGTATTCAAGATTTGGATAGAGCGTACCAATCCCATTGATGATTGATATATAGAGGAGTTTTGAGGTTCCACCAAGAAAATGAAATGTGGAAGCTATTTAAAATTGCTTCAAAATAGGTCTCAAGGTTTTTTTGTCAAATGACAAGTTTCCTTCTATGGCCGTCACACGTACTGTCTACAGATCATAAATTCCCCATAACCTAAAACAGCGTTTGAGAATGATTAACTACGGCACCTCTGGAAGATCTTATCTGATCTGACAGGAATATAATGTTTGATATGTTTGTATTTAAGATGTATAAAAAAGTAACGTTATTTTCTTTGTGGGATAGCATATTAATCGCTTTGTACACCAAGAGAGATAAGTCACCTAGAATTTCTCTTTAGAGCCAGAGGTGGGGGCTCGATAAGGAATATCGAGCACCAATTCTAGCAGAACCAAATATATCCACGAGTCCTGCTTTGCACATCAAACTTGGCCTTGTCAAAATCTTGGTAAACTCCATGGATAAAAATAGCCTACATTTTATTACCTGCATAAAATATTTCTTCGACTGAGAGTAGTAAAAATTGAAGAAGGCACCTTTGTGAGAAATTAGATTAGCAGCTTTTGAGAGACACCGAGTTTCAGTTGTACTCCCTTCAAAATAAAAACCACACTAATAAAAGTAGATTTTAGGTGAGTTCTATCAAATGTCAACTAACAGGGAATTAGGAAATTACAAGTTGAAAATCTATAAGGATCTGATTGACGATACTCGAGGGTTTTGGATGCAATATATAATAAAAGATTGATTACGTGAAATCGCACTTGAGTTTATTCCCTAATAGCTGCTGGAAGAGTATTAGGGTGAGGGTTTTTAAAAGTACACTGCCAACATGGAAAACGGCACCAAGGAATCTGACTAAGGCAATTTTATCAGGCTACTCTAAGACTATCATAAGAGATACTTCCTGTGTCCATCATAAGTGACAGGCCTAAGGAAATGTAAAGTGTGAAGCATATAAAGGTATTTCTAAGAACAGAAACGTTTTTGAATATCTGTAGCCCTGTTTTATCTCACAGAAAGTTCCATCGCAACATAGTCTCTTCCTGGACTTTCTGAAAATCTCAAGGAATAAGAGTAAAATCATTTAAAGACTGAGCTAATGAAAAGTTTTCATTGAGCCAATTAATTTAACATGTAGCATTTTATGTAGTTGTGGACCTGCAATTTGATAGTTTAAAGCTTAAAGCAACAGTCTGAAACGGAATATTTTGAATCAAATTTTATCACTCTAACTTTAAATATATTTATAATTTTCAAATCCTACTAAAAATATTTAATGCTTTTTTCTCTCATTGTGTTTGTGTGTGTGTGAATGAAGTATATCTTTCACAAAATACTTTTTTTTTTCAAATATGATCAACATAACTATAGTCTTTTAAAGAAAAAAACAGACTAATACAGCATATTTAAATCATAATAATTAAATTTATTCATTCAGCACCTCGCAAATGATTTGGGACATTATATGTAGACGACACAGTTTTTCTTTCTATTTTTTATAAAAATGATAAAAAAAAAGCAAAGAAAAACAATATTCATATAATAAGTAAGTTGAAGCAATTAAACAAGCTATCATATTCACAAAATCTGTGAACTTATTTTAAAGCACTTCTGAAATTTTTATCTCGTACTTGTTTTGTTCTTATTATTAATTCAAAGTAAACGCGGCATGAAGTTTATTTACTGTCAGCAAATACTGAGCATTAAACGAAAATTATAGAGTATTACGCTAAATTTCTCAATTTGTGCAATTACTGGAAAGTCTTCCGGCAATTGAGATCTTTACCTCCTCTGAATGTTGCAAATATTGCATTTTCTTTACTTTCTTTTTTTGCTTAGATAATTCTACTATTTTTGTTGCTACGCGCATTCGGGAAAAGATTTTCAAAATAAAGAAATGTGTTTTTTATCGCAATTGCTGCAAAGAACGATGAAACGGAATGACTTCATTTTTCTTTCGCACTTATGTGCACATCTACAGAAGAAAAAATAAACATATAACGGATAAAATTTGATGAGGTACTTTAAATAACATTGGCATTCATTGAGAATATTTTTTCCAGCTAAGACTATGCGATATTTTAAGCCAATTATGTTAATGATCAACAATAACTTAAGAGTGAGAAATCTCCTGCTTGAAAAATTCCAATGTGCCTAAATACTACATTCTGGGAAAGTGTATTTTCATTTGGTAAATAATATTAATGAATTAAACATAAATAATATTGAGCGAATTTTTTACCTTTCTGAAAAAAATGTTAAATAGTTTAAAATGCCACATTAAAAAGATTTCCATATTTAGATAAATTAAAAATTAAAGCATTTATTAAGCAATTGTAATTTTTAAAGCAATTGTTCATATATACAATAATACCCACCTCAAACATAACGTTTTGTTTCTATTATTTTGTAGGACTTAGAAACTAATTATTATTGCGAAAGTAAGTGTTTAAAAATAAGCTAAACTATGTACACAATATTACATTGTACTAACACAAATATTATTCTATAGATTAATGATATATATATATTTTTTAAATTATGAGCATAATATCACACACAGTATTTATGCACAGCCCAGTATTTTACAAAAAAACAAAACAAAAAATAGAACATGTACATAGGAAAAAGATTTTTTCTTAAAAATAAACAATATATAAAAGTTGTTCGTAAAAACTCTAGTAACGGTTATCTGAATCTAAGGCTTACATTCAAACACGTTTTCGGGATTTATCAGAGTGTGTTATGTATCCCAAATACAGAGTGTTTAGTTTTTCACAAACATGCATTTTAGTATTTATATATTTTCGTAATTGAGCTATTTTGAGTCTGAGAAATTTAAA
>BMAO01031100.1:27356-62053 GCA_019973975.1 Trichonephila clavata | reverse complement strand
TGCAATGTTTATTTAAAAGTTTTAGATAATATTTATTCGAAGTTAAATTAAAAAATATTGTACAATTCTAAATAGAAAGAGATTTAAAACATTACTTTAATTGCACGTAATGTTCATTTCTTATTTTAGAAATTAAATTTAAAATCTTTTAGAATTGTTTTTGTTATTTGTACCTCTTCTCTATTTCTTGTTTTGCTCACTGTTGTTTTGAAATCCACAATTGGAAATAAAAAAATCGTTTAGGAATTAAATTATTATTTATTTTTAATTTTAAAATTGTTTGTGTGAAAGATGAATTAAAACTTATTCGATAGGGTTTGTATCTTTGCATTTGTTCATATAATAACGATTAAAATTTACCTGCAAAGGCAAAAACAAGAATTTCAGCATAAAGAGCATGCAAAATACAACAAAAGCAGATAAAATAGAAGACAGTACACATAAATTAGGGGAAATATTCGCTTTTGCGTCCTAAACTAGTATTTGAATCTAAGAAAAAGTTTTTGGTTGGTAGATAAAAATTGTTTGTGATTCTATTCTATCCGTTTTACCTTCTCTCTATTCAGAAAAAAGACATAAAATAATATCAGCTCAGAACATACCAACAATTCCAAATCCGAATTGTAAAATACGTCATTCTTACTGTGTTCCATTCAATTCCTTTCGATTCAATACATGTACATCTTTTTGAAGTAAGACATATAAATAAAAATGTGTAAAGTTTAGCTAGTCCTCAGTGTCCCAGAAATAGTAAAGGAAAACAGAACTTTCCAACTGAACTATGGCAGAAACAATTCTTTGTTAAATTTTATTTCCTTTCACTACTAAAAGTGTGCACAAATAATAGTTTCCTGACGCAATAAATTTTTCAGGTTACTTTGAGAAGTTATATACAAGATCATATATTTTATTTATTTATTTTTATTTTCTCTCTTCATTCATTTTTTAACGTCGTGTTCTAACAAATAAAAAAAGTATTTTTATATAAGATCGAAACATACAGAAATTCCATTTAACTCATATTGGATGGGTGGTCGATATTTCTACCAAAATAATAATCTGGCAAAGGACGAGAGTAGTTCAAAAACCATCGAGAGTTTTTTTTACCCTCTTAATCGCTTTCTCAACATAATTTGATCTACTAAAGATAAAGTACATCAGCGTTACCGGTCCTGTCTGTCAACAGACTGCTATCAGCTCTTGATTTTCTAGTGATCGTGGTAACATTCAGACTTTTTTGTTTCTAAAGAAAATAAAAGTTTACATGATTTTGAAAATCTCAATTTGTTCAATTGTAGTGCAAAACAATTTCTACACCTAAAATGATATTTTTTCATAAAATAATATTAATTTTTGTATCTTAATTATTTTTTTTATAAAAGTGCTAATTTTAGTAGATTTGAGGCTCCTATAAGTTGCCTTGGATGGTTATTTTTTTCATTTTCCTTAAAGAGCACGTTCATGGGAAAATAACAAATGATTCCAAAAAAATTCAAAACATCCAAATGGAACTGGAAATTGAATAAATCGACATGAAGTTAAATTCCTAAAATATTTTAAGAGGTAACTTGACACTTAAAATAAAATTAATCAAACAGATATTAGTAATATTTTTTACTCGTCCCACAGAATAACTATTGTAGTCAACTGTGCTAAATGAAAAGTAAGATATTTAATTTTAAACACATTCATTATTATAGACATCACCGCTACGTGTACAAATAATTATAACTCGCGTTGAATTGACAGAAACTTAGGAACATAGAAAACACAATCAGGATATCTCTCTCTGTAATTAATAACCTACTCTGCGATCTAATAATTGCAACACTTTTGGATTTCAGCCAATTATACTTCTGGAAAAAATAATTGTCTCTTAATAATCAATGATTTTATTTAGACATGTAATACTGCTCATTTATTTCTAAAGAAACAACTTAATACAAGGAGAGAAAAATAAATATTACAACACTTTTTTACTTCTATTTTAACACCGAAAGAAAACTCCTTTTGTTTCCTTTGCTTTTTGAGAAAAAAATGAATACTGTAAGTATTGTTTATTTCTTAGGAATTTCTTGTTTTGCTTATTTTTCTCTCCCTATTTCTTCGGTAACCAATTTTCAGTAATATTTGTTTTTATATATAGTGGGCAATGTAAGTAATATATCTGAATAAAATAAGTAAGGATGCTAAATATAAATTTCTTTACAAGAAGATATATTCTTTTGGTGAAATTGTAATTTGACCTTATTCTCAGGGAGTTTTTGTTTTATGCATATATCAATATATATATTGAGAAAATTTTACATAATTGAATGCTGTTCTTGCTTTTACATCCTGATAGTAAACTGAAAAATATGTACCTTTTAAAATTGTTTTCTGTTTCTAAGTTTTTTTAAGAAATCTGAGCAAATCAAAGGATAATGCATCACAACTCGTATGTAATATCTTGGGGGCAGAATAAATATAATGCAACTATTATAAGTTCCCCCAATCAGTTGCTAAGGAAAAGGTAGTAATGTATTTAAAACAAAGTTAAAGAGAAAACAGGTGCATTTTAAAGAAAGGCAGTGGGATATTTGAAAGATTTAAGAAACTCTTAGTCAAAGTACAAATAATAAGTACGAGTATCTACATCAATATAACTTAAAGTTTCAAACATGAACAGTTGAAATAATTTGATACAGAACTGTTTCATCCATGTACTAAATAAGGAATTGCTGCAAAATATCCATAAAAAAGAATCTAAAACAGCGTTTCTCAAACTGTGGGGTGTGCCCCCTAGGAGGCGTGATAACTAAACGAGGGGGGGGGTGCGAGCATGTTGAAAATAAAACATTATTTACAAATATATTATTAATTTACTGAATGGAAGCGAAACAAAATGCATTCTCACATAATTAAAAATAAAATACACATTGCACTGATATAATACACTTATAAAAAGTAAAGGTACTGCACATGTTGCATAATTCATTTTAACAATACCAAGTTAAAAACAAATTTAATAATTACCAGTGATCCCATGGGCTTTTCATACACAAAATTTAATACTTATATTGATAATCTGTACCTTTTATAATTAAAGTCGCATTGTAGCTTTACGTCCAAGTACATTATTAGGGAATTCAGTACATTGTTATTGCATGGAGGGGGCGCGAAGAAATTTATGACTGAAAATTGGGTCGCAAATATTGAAAGTTTGAGAAGCACTGATCTAAAAAGTGAACTTTAATAGTTTATCAGATTTGTTATGCTTACTGTGTTTTAATCTTTAATATTTTATGCCGTGTACTTTAGTGGTATTAGGAATTTTGTGTCATTTTCTAAACTTCTCTACAAATAGTGGTAAAATAACTGAGAAATTTTCGTCTGAAAACTAACAATATGCTATTCAACATCGATAAAATATAACCGTGATGAAACCTAATGAAAAAACAGTGAATAAATGATAATTTTAGTGCAACCTCGTGTATTAATAATTGGTATTGATTGCTGCATTTTGTATTAATATTTTTTCATTGTTTTTGCCCATTAAATTTGATCTACATAATGATTCTACATTCTCAATGATACATATCAGAATTGAGTACTCCAGAATTAAAATAATAACCCAAATAAGTATATTCCAATGAAACAGCTTCGTTATTACATTGAACTAACTTTCAATTAAATAATTCTTCTTTAAGTCTTCTAGGATTTAAGAAGAATTTTCAGAAGCTTACTGCCTTTATACAAAAGACTTAAGGGTGAGAATTACATTTGAAATACTTTTGCTTTGTAGCATGATTGAAACTCCAAAGGGGAAGAGTGATAAACAATTTGCTAAAATGTGGATTAAGATTATTTATTAAATATTTTTAATGGAAATCTGATTTCATTTTTAGGATAAAGTCATTAAAGCGACATAAAACTCAGAGACATTTGAGCACAGTATATCACAGATAAACATTCAATAACTGATTCTTCAGGCATAAGCAACATTGTGCTTGATACATGATTCAGAATCCCGGCTAAAAGATTAAAATTATCAAATAATAGTTGAAATTTTTGTTTTATTAAAATAACATTTTTGTGTCAGTAATATATGTGTAATTTTTTGTATTAGAGGAGAGTTTCTACAAAATTTTATATTACGATAAATAATTCTATAATTAGAAAAATACATTGAAAAATTAAAACTATCTTTATTAATTAAAAGCACTTTAGATAAAAAGTTTAATAATTATTTAAAAAAACGAATGTAGCTATATAAAAAATATGTAATTGAAATAAGTGAGGTGGTGATAATTATACCATTAAATCAAATGCTTAGAAAAATTTTAGACAAGAAAATGAACGTCAATTATCGTGTTATTTCAGATATTTTTAAATGAATATTAAAAAAATTGGAAGTAATTTGATAAAAAGTTTTAGGATTTTGAATCATTGGAGCAGATGTTTACACACTAAATGAGAGAATATAATCAAATATGTATCTTACATAAATTAGTTTATGAAGGATAAATATTTTTTCTTTCAAAATTACGTAATGTCGGATATTATTACATTATATCTGGAGTTTCACAAATTGGCTTTCAAAAAATAAATTCTAACAGTAACGTAATTATAATATTATTCCAACAGTTTAATTACAATTTTAACAAATAATATTTCGAAACAGTATTAAAAACTTTGGATGCAATTATTCGGAAAATATTACATCATTATTTTACTCTAAATAACTGTATTTCAAATTTTTCTGTAGTTGTAAGTTCTGACATTTTATTCCGGCACATCATTCATTCTTTCTTTACAAATATTTTTAAAAATCCTTTTCTTTTATTATCTCATACTTTGATTCTAACAGGGGTTAAAATGTATTGTCTTTCTATTGCTTAATCAAATGTGTTAACACGAAAATTTACAGAACGCAGGATAATTTTAGCACTTTTATAGAAATTAATTAAAATATGTTTCGAAATTATTATAGTGCAATGTCATTTTAGAATAATTTGAATTCAAGCTCTCGTGCAAAAAATTAATTAAAAATCTACTTCTTGAATTCCCTACAATAGAAATAATTTAACGACCAAGTGTTTTCGGAAATATCTTAAGTATAAGTACATTTCAGCAAAATTAATTATTAATAAAGTAAACAGAAATTAAACGTTTAATGTATTAGAATAACATGGATTATTACTTCTACTAGATGGCATAAGTAGTGTAAACGTACGAAACAAATGTTTCATTATTTTCAACTATCTCATTATCTCTATTTCACCATGCTTTGCAAAATAACTCTACAAAATACTTTCAATAAGTAAGTGTTGCTCCACTTTAATAAAATTTATTGGCAAAGTAAGTTCTTGAACTCTTTCAATGAAATGGAAAAATTTACTGCAATAAAAGAAAAACACAGAGTATCTAATGTTTCATAATTAGGAGTTATTACGTTTTCTATTAAGTATAACTTGTTGTTTCGAAATAAATATAGCTAACTTTTATTTAAAGTAAAAGCATTACTTAATGTACATGTTATAAAGCAGAAATGAATGTTCACTTTCTTATCTTCAAATGAAATTCCTCTTATAATATTGAGAGCATTTATACCATTCTTTTCGTTTTTGTTTTTCATAAAATGTTAATTTCAGAGAGGTATTGAAATTTTATTTTTTTCAAAAAAGACTTGTTATACATGTTTCTTAGAAAAGAGACTGTAGTCTTAGCTTTTTTGCCTATTAAATGTCAAAAATTATATACGCAACTATTTGTATGAAACAGAAATTTCTTAAATTATGCATAAAAAAGATGATGCATAATTTAGCAGATCATTGTTTGTTCAGTACTAGTAAAAAATTTCAAAAACAAGATAATGAGGATAAAATCGGACAAAAATGACTTTTTTTAAAGACTGAAATAATATTATTTTTGTAAAGATAAAAAAATTCTGCAATTAAAGTGTATGTTATATTTCTGGAAAAGAAACGAACTTACTTATATGGAAGCTTATCTTAAAAATCTGTGATCATATTTTCTAATGCATGAAAATTTTAGCAGTAAGAAGTTTAAGACCATTGAAAACATTTACATGTTGATAATCTTGGAAAACGGTATGAAACAAATCAAATTGTGTACTGTTTCTCATTTACAGCAAACTTTCTTATTTTATACGTAGATATTGTTCATTTAAAAAAAAAATATACAACATATATATGTCGAGTCTGGAAAGTTTAGCTTCAAAATTAAATATATACTAAATAGAAACAGAGCGAACTCTTTACTATCGCGTAGGGATTTGAGGGTAAATAAGACTACTTAAAGGTAAAACGAACGTTGACGTAAAAGGGAGAGACAGTGTAAACGGAAAGATAGCTGGTGGCCCCTAGCTGTGATGTTGTTTTCTATTCCACTCGGTTGCGCGCCAAAGGGCCGCCATGTTGGAATTGATATGTTTGAAGAATAATAAAGGCGTTATTTAGATATGATGCTCCCCTCATTTTACTAGTGGCCTGGGACCTGTCATATATATATAAAGAGCTTTATATTTTACGACCAAAATATATAATTGTGTTGAATTGATATCTTAAGGTCATTTACTTTTTAGAGAAAAGTATGGATTATAACCATCTTTTTTTTAAAAAAAAATATATTCTAGACTTTTATTTTAGACAACAGGATACGCACACAAGTTTGATGTTTTATATAGTTTCAGATATACTGGATCCGCATATACAGTGAAAATCGATTAATATGAAACTGAGGGGAGACTAAAATATTTTTCCGTGTTAAAGAATATTAAAAAAAAAAACATATATCAGAAAAATTAAGTTTATTTTATTTACATAGGTATGCATATATGCACACATTTATTAAGAATCAATGAAAAAAACATTCACAAGGACTTAAAGAAATTTAATTCAACATTTTCAAGTTTTTTGAAAATAAAACATTTACTGAGTTTTTGAAAAAAAAAACATATATTTTTCTTTGCATTACCTTTTTAACATCGAATTGTCAACAAATTGTTCAATGTCATCCCTTCTGTTATTCATTTCATCATTGAAATGTGCGTCTAAATAACTGTGGATACTTTTTATATTGTTCCTCATTTAGGATGATGTGGGAACAGGACCTGCTTTATTCAATTCATTTTCATCAAAGGAATCTGCATTGACGATATTTTTGAGCTTTGAACAAATTGCAAAATGTCTTTGTCTGCCATAATTGGGGCTGTACACATATTACCATCATCTACTGCAATGAATTCTACTGATGATACAGTAAGACAGTTCAATCTTGCTGGTGGCTTACGAATTTTATTCATTCCCTCAAGAGAAATTTTTCAGTGTTAAGCGATTTTCATTTTGTGTTAAGAGAAAAAAATGCAGGAAAATACATAGTAGTTTGCAGGGACAGTTGTATTATTTTGTCTTAAGCATTTTCATATTAAACGTATTTAACTGTAAATCCATGATGGGTCGTTTATTCTGGAAGAAACATCGAGAAGAGCAAACTTTCCAGCTAATAAAGTCTTAAGATCTGAAGTGACAGAGAAGAGAATGTATAGGTACACATCAAAATCCTCTTACTTTCACTTAATCAGTATTTTTAATTGGTAAATTACTACCAGAGGGGATGGACTCTTAGTATTAGTTTATGCCTGCTGTATATCATAACAAATCAAATCATGTGTTTTAGCAAGCAGCCCATCCAATATAAAGGGAAGCAAATCTTCTTTGTATCTTTGTGATGATGTACTTAATCTCATTACTTATGGTTTTATTCTCTATACTCTTACTGTCTGATAATTTGATTCTAAACATATCTAGGTTCGTCTGTGAATAAGACAATTCCAAATTTGAAATAATCCAAACGAAATGCTTCTTTTTTTCCCTTTTTTGCCTCTCTTGATTAGGCAAAAGGGAAACCAAACAAATGCTACCGGGTCATACAGACCCTTTTAGTAAAACCTTGGCAAACGATATTGAAATATATTATGTTATCGAGTAATGTCACACGTATGAATATAACAATTGTTTATCAGAGAAAAGATGGTAAACCTTGGAGACTAGGATCAGGCCTCCAAGTAACTGTTTGACTTGTGTTTTCTTTTTATGATTGAGAAGTTTACGAATGATCACGGCAAATAAGAGAATGACATCTTTGAAGGATTTTCCTATTTACAATTCTACAGTACGCCAGTATTCGAATCTGCCCCTTATTACCTTTCTAGCATATAAGCACGAACATCATCAAGATTAATGTTACTAAGCTTATAAGCACCTCACATCAGTATTTTAAAATACATCAGTAAATTAAAATATTTACCAAAGGTCTTCAAAAAGTTGCAATTCTCAATGTCTAATTTGTATATGACGGGATATTCAATCGTGGCTATTACATGCAATATAACCAAATAACCGTCTACATTTGCCGAGATTTTAAACGTTTCAAATTCAAATATACCATTGGGAACTGAGAATTTACTTTGCGTGATAACATGTTGGAAGTTAGTGAATTACTGATTATGACTAAATGTTTTAAAAATTATTTTTTCATTATAGAAATTTAGCTTAATTATTCGAAATCTAACGTATTATACGATTGTTTTAAATATTCATTTAATTATTTTCTTATTTATTACCAAGTTAATTTCTCCTTTATGAAGTACAATTTTCCTGCCAATTATATTATTGTACCCATTTAATGTATTGCAATTGCAAATTTGACTTTTCAAGATGAATAAACCTATTTATAGGAAAATAGATTGGAGACTAATGATATTTATACTGCAAATATAGAAAATAAATGTACGAGAAAATGTAGTAAACCGAATTTTGACAAATGAAAATTTTCAAAGATGTGATAAATTTCATATCATATATTGATAATCAGCTAATCCCAGAGAAATATATTACTTTTATTTTGTAAAATTTCCAAAATTAAGGGTTGTATTTCGCATAAATAAAAAAAAAATACAGAAAGGAAGAGTAAACAATTTTGTATGAATTTTTAAAAAAGAAATAATCTATATATAAACATTAATAAGTATTTTAGTTTTTTAAAATTATTTTAAAAATATTTACATACAACAAAACTAAAAATTTTCATAACTATACCAAAGCATGATTAAATTATATTTTAATGTTTTAACACACGCCTGTATAAGTATATAGAATAAACAACTCATTTGTTTGATTTCAATTGGATCGTGCAAATTGAAGTAAATACAAAAAAAGTACAAAAGCAGTTTTATTACGCAAACACTAAGCTTATCTTTGAAAATTATCATATAAAATTATACCTCTTGTATTAATACACGTATAAATAAATGCTCGTTTATCTACTTCATAAATACATAAAAAGGAAAACAAATTTTATTGTTTTTAATTACAATGATAAAATACATTTATCAATACAAAAATAATTTTAAGATTGGAATATTACTTGTTTTCTTTAAATATATAACTTATACTTTTGTAATTAATGATATTTGCATATGGATTATTGATAAACCAATTCACATCAAACAATACTTAAATTTTTCTAAGTTCATGAAGTCTTTATAAACCTTAAAATATAATTACTCGGCCAGATGAGTTTTTCTGAGATTTCAATTCTTCCCTTTACAAAGCTGAATACTTAATCTGACAGAAATTTAGCAACTTAAATTTCAGACGGAATTGGTGACTGAAACTTATCAGCTTAAATTGAAGAAACTTAACTGAGTTTATCCCTTAAATTACAATAGTTGATGCCTTTTTTTGCAAAGTAAGATGCTAAAACTAATTTTCTATTCAGAAATTCACGGAAGGAAAAAATAAAATGAAAGCAAACTAGATAACTTGATTTTATGTGACTTAAACTGAAAGAATCTATTCTTTTCTTTCTGTACAAATTTATTTCAAACCATTCCTTTTTCAATCAGAATTATTTTCTTTGAGTATTGCATGGCTCAAGAAAAAAATATAAGTCTAAAAATTTAAACTAATATTTTTATTTAAAAAAATTGTTTTTTATTCAGGATCAGCTTTTAAAATTAAAGTTTTTGTATATTTTTAAAATCCTTAGTGGGTTTTTTACATATATTTAATCTTTTTTTTTATATGTATGAGTTCCTAATATTTTTGATGCAAATTTCGAATTAGGACAATTAGGGTAATCTGTAATAAACAACTTGTATTTCATAAATCTTGAGCCTTATTGCTTATAATAATTCAAATAAATCACCATATTTTAACATTATGAAGCACATACATTCTAAATAATTATATGGTCATGGGTTGCTGAGAGAGCTTCCTATGATCCTCATAGCTTTTCAGCCTCTACGATTGATCAAGTGCGATATATAGACTAGATGAAAAATGAAATGATTTGCCGTTATTTATAATTCAAACTCGGTTTGATTCAATGCCTATACGGGTTACAGCAATTTTAACTATCAGAGGTGATAGCTGTGTGTACTAAACTCAAGATATGCACACCCGCATATTACTTTGTAATTTAATCATGTTTTATGTTTGATATAATTATATGTACACAATTTTGTTACTTGCTTTTTTCCCCTGGAGCTACAATTTTTATGACAAGAATATTCTCTATTATTCGCATCATTTTTTGCACCTTTTTCCATATGTTTTTATTTTGCGTTCTAGTAATAAGCACGCAAGCGCGCGCACACACACACAATTTTGTTACTTGCTTTTTTCGTGGTGTTACAATTTATTTTATGTTTCATATCTCTAAAAAGGTTAGTTTTTAATTTTTAAATACAATCAAGTAATATGAAATTAGGGCAGGATGAAGGAAGTTTTGGGTTGATATGAAATTACAGTTTTCTAAAGGCTGCAGTGTCATATATATTCTCACATTGACCTTTATGATATATGCTTTAACCTTCAAACAATTGTATAGTCGTCAAGAATGGAGAGATAGTCAATTGTCCTTGCTGCACACAAACTGGTATAGTATAATATTCAGTTTTGGAAAAGAAAAACCTCGCATCTGTGTGTTAAGAGACTGGAGCCAGTGGTTCCAATCAATCCTTATTTAATATAGAAATTCTATGATTACTCATGCAGTGTTAATTATATAGGATGCAGCAAGCAGGCTCTAGTCAACTTATATAATTTTTAACAGATGAACGATAGTGTGACAGCCTTCAACAAACAGCTCTATTATCAATCATGACATGTCTTCGGGACACTTTCAGATAATGTTATAAAGGACCCTGCCAATCAGACTGCTGTGTAAGTGATCATAATTTCTTATTCATATGCTGCGTGCTCATTATTTATAGGAATATTTATTTGTACTTGTAATAAATATTAGTTAAAGATGTCCATAGTGAAAAATTTATTCCACAAGCAAACAACAAAAACCTTTTGACATCTGAACATTGTGCTCCTCAAAATTCGGGAGCTTCAAAATGCTGCAGGTATTAAGCAACAGTTATTAAATGTATGGTATCACGTAATACAAGATAAGGTAAAAAATCCTTATCATTCTCATATCTGCACCCCCATCTAATGTTTTTTTTATCCGTTTAAAAATGCAACCGAAATATAGCAAATCATTCCTGAAGCAGCGAGAGAATTAAATTTAGTGAGTAATTCACGACTCATCAAGCGATCACTTTTAGAAAGGCCCAGAGCTTGCAATCGTGTAAAAGGCAAAAATTTCGATCATTTAGTTTATTAAAACATTGCAAAAAATGTTTCGCGTTTTATTTTTACATTTATTGTTTAGTTTGATTTACACACTTAAGACTGAGTTTTTCTTAAAATTAAGTCATTTTGTAAGCAGAAATTGACAATAATTGTTTTGGATATAATAGTAGGAAATGTTCCATTTTGGAATTTTAACTAAATGGGCATCACTTTGAGATAAAAATAGTATACAATATTTTTTAAGGAAAGTTAAATTTAGGGGTCGTCATTTTCTCAAGTCGATTTAAACCAAGTTAATTTTAACCAAATCATCAAAAGCTTTTCGTCGATTTGTGACTGTAATCAATAGCATGGCTGTGTAAGAATACGTTAAAGAAAATATCAGTGTGAATTTGGAAATGAATAGTCACAAAGTACCTAATGATATGATAGAGGTTTGCTAGTAATCACTTAACCAAGGGATATGGCATTTTTTAAAAAAATTCTCAGTACTGGTATAACCCACCCTTTTACCCTGTGCGCGCTTGATGTTGAGGTCTGGGAAATCCTGTATATACATTATAAATAATAAATAATGTTAATTGTGACATTTCACAATTTTAAATCGCAAAATCTAAGATACATGTTTCATAATTAAAGCGATAGGGTAATGCAAGGTGAAAACTGTTGCAAATTTGCTCAGTTGGAATATAGATACTTCCCTTTGAAGAAGAAACTTCCCCAATACAATGAAATATGATCTTCATAAACATGAAAGTAAATAATTCATTCTATTTTCAGGAGAATGTAAATATTTGGGATACCTTTAACATTTCTTATTTTAATAATTATTGAAATGTCATTAATTCCTTTTTAAAGTATCTCAAATGTAGCTTTGTAATTCCAATAATAACAATGAACATCAAATAATTTCAGTTTAATTAATGGACTTCAGTTAATATTACAAATAATAAATCATTCAACACACTTGTATTATTTAACATGCATGGATAATTTAATTATTGAAAATTAAATTGTATTATTGATTTGACGTATAAGTAATCAAAATATTTGGTACTAATAATTAGGCGGCAGAATTTTCCCTACCAGCGAAGACGATAATTATGTTTTAAAAATGAAATAAGTTACTAATTCATCTTGAACGAGAGTTGCTGACAATAAATATTGGATGAAATTATTCTGCAAACATATTCTTACATTCGACGCTTACGTAACAGTATTAAACTACTGATTTAATTTTCTATAAATGAGTCATATTTTAATTAATTTGTATATATGGTCGCATATACATTACTTACCTTCTATTTAAACTAATTGTAAATGTGCCTCATTCTTTTAAAACCCTTCTTACTACAGTGCTTTTAAAGTCAACCAAAAAGGTGGAAGTTACATGAGGAAGATGGATTATGAGGCTCTCCACTTGAAGTTCGCAAAAGTATCTTTTTTGCGTTGCAATATGTTTAGCATTATTGTACAATAGAAGGGCAAATAAGTTTACCAGGTTGTTTCAATTACCAGGTGTTTGAGGTAGTGGGTGTAGATTTAGCAGGCCCTTATATGTGAAGGGAGGTCAAATGTCTTGGATTGTCTTGTTTACGTGCACAACATGCACATACGTTCATTTAGAATTGACATCCTCATTGTCCACTGACACCCTTTTCTTATCGGTGAGTCAGGAGGGGGGAGAGTACGAGTTATTTATTTAGACAACGAAACAAATTTTTGAGGAGTGTGCATGGCGAATTATTTAACGCTTCTTTAACAGCTTCTTTAATGTTTCACAATAACGTTAAGTACTGACTGTAGACCCAATCTCCAGAAATTCGAAGAGGAGCGTTTTTTGTAATATAAGAAGAACAAAAGTATTATCTTTACTGCTTTAGAGGTAGGGTCTTACTGCTTAATGGAATGGTGAAGTGCCACAAAACTTCCTTTCTTAACGATCTCATCAACTTATACAATATGGTGATCTGTGACATGCTTCAGTGCTCCATTCCCCTGCTAACCCTGAAAAAGATAAGTGTCCTTCCCTGAGGATTTTGTTCCATTTCTCTATAGAGCGATCTATAAAACTTTTCCATCCATCGAAGGATTTTTAGGTTCTCTTGCACATTCAATGTAAAAAAGCACACAACAGCCGGATTCTAGTACTATCTATGTGGTTTTTAAAAAAGGAAATGGAGAAATATGGCCACTGAGTGAATATCATCCTTTTCTCATCTTGCTGTACATGTAAAACTATTTAGGGAGTGAAATAAGAAGAAACAAACTTCGGTCATTCAGCAACTAAGCTTCTAAATGTCACATGTTTAGAATAACATCCCCTGACTCGTTATTATTGATTGAAACACACACAAAAATATTTTAAATGTTCATGTTTATTATTTAAATAATTAATGTTAATATCTCACATCATAGAAACTTACGAGCAGTTCATATTGCTTAAAGGCATTGTTAAGAACTATGCATTTCTTTTCTGAATTGTATACTTTATTAGTAATCATTGTATATTCTTCTGATTAAAGGAAAATAAATGGTAATTTTTTTATGTATATGATAGGTTCAATATTTTATAACAAATCGTGTTCTATCATAAAAAAATACATAGGATCTGGATTATAATGAACTACGTCTTCGAAATATGAAGCACAAATTAGTATTTTCAATTTGGAGTATATACACATTTTGAGTAGTTGTATGTAATCAAATGCATATTAATGTACATTTTGAATCGATCTAATCAGTAAAGTTCTAAAAAATAGGTATGTGCATAATATTTGGTGATAAGTTTTGTGGAAAGAGGAAAGTGTGTTCGGCAATCCTAAGCTACTATTTGATCTTTTAAAAAGAGAGGATTATTATTTGAAGTCACAGATAAAAATGACACAAATATTGCAGTTGTAGGAATATTAAAATTATATAAATTAATGTAATACTTAGCCATTTTTGTCAATGGTTACCATTCGAAACCACTAATATGACCGGTAACTAATGATACCAACGTATCTCAAACTCTAATTTTACACTGCATAAAATCGGCCGTATAGAATAAAGAATGATATGTTGAATAATTTTTCGTATTAAAGTACACTAAACTATCACTACGAGTAACTTTAACATTATTCTTATGCTAATTTTAGAACGTAAAAATTAACATTTATTTTTTATGAATGCTATACATACTTGTGTGTGTGTGTACATAAATCACAAAAAATCTTTCTCATTAAAAGTATTTAAGTTGAAATAAATGGGGGAAGACTTATTTTGAGAGAACACGTTCGAATATATATTTCCGAAAAGATATATTGTCTAAAATACTGAAATAAATAAAATGTGTTATTACTTCTATAAAGAATTTAAGGTAATTGAGAAAATGATTTGTATCTATCTCTTGACAAATACATTAGATTTGGACACTATTAGTACCTGAAAAAAATTATTTTCTAATGAGCACTGTAAAGTATTTTTAAAACTTTGTTCTTACTATTCTTCAATTTATCGCATATAGGAGTTACTTTGTAGATTCATATTAATTCTAATACAGAACGCACAATAAATCTCGTAAGAAATTAGGTATTTGTTACATAAAGAAATAAAATTTTCTTTAAAGAATAGAAAGAAAATTGAAATTTATTATTCTCTTCTTCCAATTAAATATATATATATATATATATATATATATATACATGTATAATTGAATATAATTGAATGATCATCTTAAATTATTTTTTTAAAATGCAAGCGGGATAGTGTTTCTAAATATAATAAAAAATATGTAATTAATTTTCAACGTAAATTTAATTCAGTAAAAAATACTTTTTTTTTCAATTTTTAAAAAAAATTCTAAATAAATCCATAAATTTAAAATGTGTGTGTGAATGAAATGAATATATTTCTCTAGAATTTCATATCAGAAAATTACTTGATTGATATTACATATTACAAGTGTGCATTTCTTTGAAAAAATAAATTTTTAGCATGTTTTACATTGAAATTACTTACATTTAACACATAACATATTTTTATAAAAAAATCTTTCATGTAAAATGATGTAGATTTAAAAAGAAATAAATCTAGATTTTAGCTGAATTTGTTATAGAAAATTCATCATTCAGTATGTTTCACCTTCTTCTAGTCATTTCCTCTAGGTTGATTTAAGATTAAAATAACTAATGCAACTTTTCTGAAGTAAAAATAATTTATCTTTTATTTATTATTTATCGACATTCTCTTTATAATAATTTTAAGTTTCTTTCCACAACATTGTCAGAACGCATTCAGTATGTAATTATTTGAAGAAATTTAATTCCGTTCGTAGTTATTTTGCATATAAATTGAACATTATGAGTTCCAAAGTTGTTTTAGTTACATTTCCTTTTCTAATAGAAATGCTAAAGAAAAATTTAGCTTAAAGCCGCCAACTATATCAATTATAATTGAATTGAGATATATGCTAACTTATCTTTCAATTTATGATTTGAAATAGATAGAAAGTCAAATGTATATTTCTTCAGTTTTCAGATTGTCAATAAACATTAATTGTTAATAAATTTTAAATTTTTTTTCCAGGTATATTTCTTTCCATCTTTTTTGAGAATCAATGTTGTGCTATTGCAACTCAATAATATTTTAAAACCTCTTTATGATTTTGTTTGTTTCGAATGCACTGAGTTTTTTCTGAATTACATGAAGTATGAATACTTGAGCAATTCGAGAGTGAAATAAGCTTCTTTTCCTGTAGTGAAATCAAAAAGATGCATATGTCATTCGTGTTAAGAAACGTGTATTTTTCATCAAAATACTCCATTTGTTACTCTGTTACCGAATAAATAATATAAACTAAACTATATAAACTAAACTCAATGGCGCAACAGCCCATATTGGACAAGGCCTTCTGTGCCCATCTCAACATTCGTGACCTTCGGTGCTGGGGTGCAGGAGCAGATGTTCTGGTCAGGTGGTCAGTCTGAGGCGAAGCCCCCGCGTTTAGTTACCAAGCAACCTTGGTACTCATTTATCAAACTACTGAGTGGATGTAAGGCTGAGTCAACCTTTCCCAGCTCGGGATTAGAATCCTGGACCTGTGATGTGGAAGCGCGTTGCGCTACAATTAAGCCACTGAACTTCAAATAAATAATAAAAAATGTATATTGTGAGAAAATATTAAGTGTTTTGAACGGTGTTATAAGACTTTCTTTTCGCCCTTAGAATAATGAGGATTATCACAATTATGTTCAGCAAACTACGAGCATTAAATATATATTCAGCAAACTAATAAATTTAATCTAAATGTCTTTTTTTCTTCCTTTACACCCACATTTCTGATTCTCAGCATTTTTCACAGAATTACAATTAGTCAAATAATATTTTTAATCTTTCAGAATATTTTACCATTACATTTTGCCTTTATTATTTATATTTCCTTCATACTATAAATTACTTACAGAACAATTCAGAACCATTCAGTTGACAAAAATCGGTCGAAAATTGAAATAAAATTTGTTTAGCCTAAATTATTCTTTATGGAATTGTTTACAATATTATAAAATTTGAAAGATCTAAGTTTAAAAAAAAGCATAGTTAGAACTTTTGTGTTCGTTTTTATTAACATCTAAATAGCAAATAAAATATTTAAGAGGATTTCTCTCAGAAAAAAAAATAACACATTTATCTTTATTTAAAATACTAAGGTTATTTTTGTACTGTGACAAATGCTTTGACATTTTTTTCCCCACCTATTTGCTACAGTACATGCAACAAAAGTTGGTATATATGCATTTTTAAATCAAACCAATGTTTTAATATTTTTTTAAAAAAGTAATTTAATTTAGAATTTACCCATTTCTTAAGAAATTTTCAATAAGCATTCGGAAAACAAGTATTTTACGAATATGAATCATGCTAGCTAGAAGCCCATACCTACTTTAGTTATGCATAGTTTGACGTACTTATAAATCAAATTTAATGGATGTACGTCAATTATTGTAGGAGGACTAGCATTTTAAAATCCCTTGATAATTTTTAAAACTTGTAATTGAAAAATTAAAGGGTCAGTCTTCTATAATATTTTGAGCATAAAAATGATTTTTTTTGTAATTCAATCACAATGGTCACACCACACACAAACTCCATTAAATCATATACTTTTATTTTTATAAATAATTCCATGTTCCCTTATTGAATGCCTTAAATCGCATGTTTCACTTAAAAAGAAGAGAAATATAATTCGAATTTTTCGTCCTTTTGACATTCTCCCAATTTCAATAAAGAGTCATTTAAGTGCAATTCAAAAATCAATTTCGAATTTTGGTTTTAAATTAAACGGCATATATTTTTAAACCAGTTTTTTGAAAGTTTCTTTTTTTCATTTTGCATTTATTTTAGATATCCTTCTTGTGAGCTTTAATCATGTGGATCTTTAAGACAAACTTTTCGGAAAGTCTTGTTCTGTATCTTACAATCAGTGGTTAATATCAAAACCAGAATGAACTGAAAAACAACATGAATTCATTTTATCAATTGAAATAGTTTCATGGCCAATCTGAAAGCATTATAATAAATAATGTTTGGGAAAATGTAACAATGCAAAGCAATAATATAAATGTTTCAATTTTTTTTAAAAATTATAACGTTCAAATATGAAAAAATATCTTTTTCAAAATATGTTATCTGAAGTAATTTTTCGTTGAATTTTGCCAATGATATATGTCTGAATTTGTTCATGCAAAAAATCTACTATCTTACCTGAAATATATTAAATTCTCAGAAAAACCTAACAATAAATCCTCAAAAATAAAAAAACAGTTATTATTCAGTTAAATCGATATTACACAATAATATCAGTATAGTATACTTTAAAAACTATTCGACATATCTTATTATAATAGATTTTGCTCTAAACTTAATTTTACTGATGATCGTATAGTAAAAAAGCTGGATTTCTTTTTAAAAAAATTCTAATTCAATACAAATAGAACAGTTATAAATTGCTGAAGTGCTCCATTTTAAATTTATGATTTGTATATCTTTAAATCATAAAGTATTATTAGAAAGAATATGGAAATGTAATATTTAGACTCTTTATATAGTAATGAATATATCTCCGCAATGGATATAAAAACATACTAAATAATTATTCAAATGTACTATGGCTGTAATAAATAATAGAATACTAGTTGATTATTGTTATATAACATTCTGGTGAATCTTGTTAGAGTCACAGATTAATCATAATTAAAAAAAGATTAATCATTGTTTGTGCTTTAGAAATATGTTTGCTTGCATTATTTTAAATTTCATGTACGTTAGAATGTATAACATGCAATTATTATTTAAGAAGGAAAAACTATTTTACATTGCTATATTTGATTAATTTTTCTAGTGTATTAAGCAAAATTTCCTATATAAGTTTTCTCTCTACGCAAAAAAAAAAAAAAAAAAAAAAAAAAAAAAATCTTTTTTTTTTAAAAATATATTTTATGAAATGGGTTTTATGATAGTTTTGAATATTTGAACATTGTTTCGTACAGTAACAATTTTCTTATACACAAAAAACATGAAATATTGTATTCTCTGCAGTTTTTCGAAAAAGTGCATTCCATATTACACAATTACGTTCAAGGATTTTTTTCCACTTTTTCTTTATGGATCACCCTTGATATCCTAAAGCAGATGTAATTTCCTTTATTCGTCTTTTTAAATGACTTTTCACTTTTCAATAGATTATTTGCCGATTAACAGTTTATCCGTTTCTTACTATAAATTACATTTAAATGTGAATCTATTGATGAAATTGGTTAGCCTTATATTATAATGCTCTCTATGTGTTAAAGAGTTCAATAACTTAGAAATTAAATGGAGAATGGGTATTTCTGGACTTGATTATTATTACTCAAACATGTACTTTATATGAATTGAGAATTTTGTTTTCAGATACATTTAATTAGTTACCCTTTTTATATTCCAGGCCAGGGGTCGGCAACCTTTGGCACTCTTTACCACATGTGGCACGTGTTACAATTCTCAGTGGCACTCTGCACTTCTCAACAAATTTGTCGATTTTAGAGTGGATGGAAGTTGATAAATTTTTAATGGATTTTATTTGATAAACATCTTCAGAATTATAGATATTTACAGAATTACGAAAAAACCTAAAAGATAATTTTATAGCTACTTTGTAAAATACAGAATGCCATTACTGGACAGATTTAATTTTTTGAAGGAAGAAAACTCTGCAGGAAATCTGTTTTCCGCTTTTGGTTCTGCATCTCTAAGGAAAAAATCTTTCCTCGAATGAAAAATATTTTGAGTCCGCAAAGAAATTGTTTAACAAATGAATGCTCAGAATCATGTCAAATTGTAAGTCACACTCTATACTCCTGTTTTTGCGATATGAAAGTAAAGCAGTGCAAGCCCTAGGTTTGCATTAAAATTTTTCTTTTTCTCTTTTCATTTAACTATAATTCTAAGGGAATACTTATATTTTATGTTGAACATTTCTTCTTTTAATAAATATGTTTAAAAGTACTTAATATAGGTGCTATTTAATTTTTTCCCCAATTTTTGTTGAAGACATAAATTTTATGCCGTTTAATTTTATGTTGATAAATATTTTTAAATGATGCTAAATTGAAATATAATAAAATTGTAAATCAAAATTATTGACCTCTCTAAATCTGCATGCATTATCGCAGGAATCACGTTGTTTCAAAAATGTCCTACTGTGTGGCAGGCTGAACTATATTGGTATGACCTCTATAGACCTCTATAGCATGACCTCTATGACCTCTATAGCATGCCAAACCAATATGACTATATTGGTTTGGCATGCTACCAATGCAATGCGTTTGGCATTGCATTGGTAGAGATCAAAAGTTGCCGACCCGTGTTCTAGACGATGTTGTTTACAGAAATTAGATTTGAACTCATAGCTTATTTCATGTATAATAGGTGAAGGTTACGGGTTTGAATAATAAGCAATTTCTCCTTTTCTAATGTTCTTAGAAGTAAATCAACAAATAAATATATGAGATTAATTGCTAACAATTTTTTAAATTGATAATTTAAAAGAATTTTAAACACTGTTCCTATACTACTAATTGATAACATGTAACTTCAATTTCAACAACAATAAAAAACTCGCTATATTTACATTAATTTCCGAAGAACGATTTTAGATAGCAGATGCTGAACAAAATTCCTTCTCCTAATACTAAAGGGTGATTTATGTATACATATATAAAATATGTCAATACCTTATTGAACGTTATGTTTTATTCACATATCACTATATAGCTTTATATTATAATAAAACACATTGAAAAATGTTTACATGATATTTATGCATAATAATATTTAATTTATTATTATACAGAAATTTTAAAAGTAATTAAAGATGCAAATTAGTGTATTGGAAATATGCTTAGAAGTTTCAAGTGAAAACGAAACGGCTTAAGCACAAGTAAAAATTGGTAATTTAGCTTTATCTGGAAGTAGTTTTATTGGAATAAAAACTGTTATTATTAATTTTGGATATTTTGATTTCCCCTTTACATATAAATGTTACATGCATGCGTACAATTCAATATACGATATTTAAAATATAAAAACGGAAGGGATTCGGAAAAATGCTTTAAACAGAGAACACATTTTCAATATAGAACCAATAACAAACTAACATATATACTGATTTTATCTTTTGAATGTATTTGCAATTAAATATACAATTTTTAGAAATTTTTATAATATTATTCCTTAAAGAATGTTGATTTTTTCCCCTGTAATTTGTCACTTGATTCAAATAGACTGAAAATCTTTCTAATGTAATTTGTTTTTGAAAATACTTTATAAAATATACAAATGTTTTACGAAGAAAGTTATAACGATTTTACTACTTATTTAAGAAAAAAAAATATAATATACATAAAACAAATCATTCAGTGTGATCAAGTATGCATTTTTTGTGCTTATAATTTCAATTAAAAATATGACTTAAATATGTAAGAAACATTTATTAATAATAATTAAATAGTTGATACTCTAAAGTCTTCCGTACTTTCTACGTGTTCAAGAATATCTGTCTTCTATTTAAAATAAGCAAACGTGAAATTTTCAAGGAATGTTGAAGGGAGAATTGATTAATAAAACTCTTCTTTAATATTATTTGTGATGTCAAATTCTTTAAAAAAGAGCTATAGAGTTTGCCTTAATCAGGAAGGTTTCTTCATTATATTTTTTAACATAGGAGCCAAAAACGTAACATCAGTAAAAAATGATATTTTTTTTAACTGCACAGTTACTGTAAATAAATTTACTTTTTAATTTTTCGAAAGATAGATACTCATCTTGCTTTTTCAAAAATGTTTTCTTCAAGTTCCCTGTACAAAAAAGAATACTTGCACGCATTTCTTTTGTTGCGCGTTCTTTTCTTTGTTTCTAACTCTGTGCATTATTCTCCTTTATTTTTTATAAATTAACTCTATACAATTAAACTGTTTCCTAACAAAAACAGGGGACCATTTTATCTTTATTTTGAAATAATTTGAAGCCCAATATTAATTCTTTTTCTTAATCAGCGTTTTCTTTCTTTATTTTATTATATCTTGTTTGGAAAGAGCCAGTAAACATCCATTGCTTTTCTATTCATAAAAACACATTTGATTATTTTAAGTTAAGGATTATATACTTAAAAATACTCTTAAGCACTTAAGATGTTAATGGAAAAAATACACATTAGATTTATTATTTATTTCAATGATAACTTAAAACATTGTTAAAATAGTTTTACTGCTTTTATTCAATTGTTCAGGTTATTCAAAAGTAAGAAAAAGTATTGGGTTTACTTTACTTTTACTTTTAAAACTTTTAGATTTTAAAACAATTCTTAGATTAAAACTTTTAGGAAATTACTTTTTTAAAACAATTTTATAAAACTTGTTAATGAAAAATGTAGTATTTCTAATATACTTAAATTGGATAAGAATCAAATGATTTTATAATTTCCAACCTGTATAAATAATTTATGTTTAAAATTTGATAGTCAAATTAGAAGATTTTATTCGGGTATTCAAATTATTTTTTTGGTAAAAGATACGAATTTTCAAAAGAAAAAAAATGAGCCTTAAAACATTCATTAAATACATATCTGTATTATTTTATTTTTAATAAAAGTATATAACATCTTATAATATAATAAAATTATTATATAATATTTCAGAAATTTTAAAAAGTGCAATTAAATCTACTTATCCATTCATATTTAATACACGAGAAAATGTTAGAATTGAGAGATTTGAAAATAATCTGTGTACAATATGTAACATAAGATATGTAATTTGTATATACATTATTATTAGTTATAATAAAAATATTATTTCACTAACAATTATTGAAATTAAGAAAAATTGCAATAAAAAGAATTTTGATATAAATATAACTTGTTCAATGAATTTAAGCAATAGAATTTTTCTGTGTCATGAGTAAGAATATTTGTACAATTTTATATTATGACATGAAAGTAATCGAAGTTATACCTAAAAGAGTTATACAAGAATTGCTTCGCTTTTATTTTATCTATAGAAGACAATATATAGCTCTGCATTAGTTTTGGACAACTTTTACCTAACTTCTATTCACTAGTTTTATTGTTTCTTTATATCGAGATGGAAAATTTAGAAAGGAATAGCTATTTGTTTGTTGTTAAAGATTTCACAGTGTCTTCCAAAAGAAACAATACAATGTTTCTTATTTCTTTTAAATTGTATTTCTTCGTTGTAAATTGTTTTTATCACTTCTTTCTATTGATAGTTGCATTAACATTGCTTGTCTCAAGAACATTAAAAAATTACTACTCGTATTTTTTAAAAATTCATTTCAAGAAATTCTTACACCAGATAATTGAGTAATTGCTCATAAGAAAAATAGGGTAGCATAAATAAATCCAAAGATACAAGTCCACTTAAAGTAATTGAAATATTTGAAGGATTTGAACATGACGAAGTATTTACTTTCTTAAGGTATTCAATTTTACTAAATCCACCTTTAACATAATGATTGGGAAAGCATAATGATATTATACTTTGTCTGGTAACTTTGAATTAAAATTGTGAAATTGGTTTGTATAATCATGCTTTTTAATGAATTTTGGAATTAAAAAAAACTTAAAAGAATTTCATCTTATTTATAGATGTAAAAAGACATGACGGTGGTGTTTTTCATTTGGTATACAGAAAGTTACTTTTTCAACTTAAAATAGAACACCATAAAAAATTCATTTAAAAAAACATTTTATATCATTACATTTTCCATCAATTACAACTTATAGGGAATTTTATTGTATAGCTTTACTTATGTATACGAAATATGGTTTCTAAATTTGTATAAGGTAATAAAAAATATTTTGTGTTTAGCATGCTTCGATATTAGTAAGATACATGATTTTTGATTATCTTTAACTAGTGTATTCAAACTCTGAATAGGTACGTCGAGTTAATTGTTTTAACTTGTGATTATGTTAAATAAAGATTACAATTAAAGATTCTATTAAATCATATCTTACACTTTTTAAACATTATACCTCCAATAACAATATTCAACATCTGTTCTCTGAATCTACTCTGGCAAAGCTGATATGACAACAGTAACATTTCTGTAACGTAGATTTCAGTCTTCTATCTCTCTTTCTCTTAATTTCTCTGACTTCGATTTCACTTAGATTCTCCTTTTCATTCAATGAATCTCAAGTAATATTCCTCATTTGGATACATTCAATTTCTTTCAGAAAGTGAAGTTCTCCTGTCAAACATCATAGTAAAGTATCCCCAGATACAAATATATTCCACTTTAAATATAATTATTAAAATGGATATATATATATATATATCCATGCTTTAAATGCAATGTTAGATAAGTTAAGTTTTTCTTGTAATGGATTTTGAAGTTCTATCCATTATTTTATATAGAATTTCATTCATTATTATGTACAAAAACATGAAAGGTTTGCCACCACAAAAAAATTTCACTTTTATATGAAGTATTTTATATATAAGAGTTGCCCTTAGTCAGCAATGTTTTTTATACTGCAGCATCCATATATATGTATTTAAATTCTATTATCTGTTTTATATTCTAATTTCTGTTTATGTATGGTTCAGCTATAGTGTTATAATGTGTGATTCATGTCTCTATAGTAGAGAATATTAATTATTCGAAAATTTTTCTGAGAAATAATTAGGTGCTTAACTAAAAACTCGAATATGTTACGGAAACTAAATGTTAAGTAGTAAACATGAGATTTTATCTTAAACATAAGTTAATTATCCTTGCATATACATATATATATATAATTCAAAAATAAACACAATATAGTTATAAACCTAAGATAACTAGTCATGATAGTATAATGACTCTTAGCCACAGTAGTAGTATAGCAAATTCCTGGCTTTAAGAACCAGGATTGCTGGTTTAAACAAAGTTTTGTGGCTAGCCAACCTTCATCTGTATTTGCCAATACTCTGGGCCATAGGGAAAGTAAGAAATGTCAAGAGGATATAAATACTATTACTAATAAAAGCATAATCTATTAATATAAAACAATAATATTATAGCCTATAATAATTACCAGAATATTAGATGAAAAAATTACCACGTAAGTACAGCAATAGCCATTTTTTCCGGGAGACAGAAAGGAGAATATCAGTAACGCATAAAATTAGTAAGTTATGATAAAATAACCCTAAGTCTATATATATATATATATATACATTAAAAAACTCTAAACATTGTTTTAAATTTATAGAAAATAAAAGTACAACCCAGACGTATACAATTAAGTTTTAATAAAATATATTATTATTAATTTACTTAGCATGAGGCTCTATCTATCGATTAACTGTACATTTAATCAAAAATGCTATTGTTATTACATATTTCTTACACTAAACTGATAGGTATATAACAGTATATAAAATTAACAGGGTATCCATGCTCCATACAATGTTTAATAAAGTTATTAAAATTTAAATATATATTAAATTTATCACTAACTAATATGTTATTACGATACATATAACTAAAAATATTATTTCTATATAGGGATATAGATAAATTTGAATTCCAGTATGACACTTAAAGAATGCTAAAATTAAAATCATCTCTTTTATCATAAATATTGTTATGTAATTTATAATCCTTAATATACAATGATACATCAATATAATTAGTTTTAAGTGGATAACTATTAATTTTAATTAGGTTTAAATAATTGGGATAAAAGTAATATTGGGGTTATTATTATTTTTTTCCAAAAATAATTAGATCATCTATGTATCTAAAAATGTAATAGATATGATTAATAATATATTTATATATATTCGTAAAAGTGTAAATATAAATTAGCCAAACTATTGCTAGCAGGCCACCTTGAGGCAAACCCTTAGTTTGCTTATACAAAGAACCATTAAAATTAATGTAGTTTTCTTTTAAGACTAAATCTACGAGAGTTTTAAATTTTTGTAAATTAATATTAAGGTTGTAATTACAATGGTTTTCTAAAATTACCTTAATAGTATCATTGATGTCAATGGAAATAAAAAGATCTTCAACACCATAACTATAAACTGAATAAATATTTTTATTTTTTAAAAAAATCTATAATATCTTTACTTTTTTAATTATAGCTTTATTATATTGCTTATTGATGAAATTTGTATAATGTTATGCAGCATTTTACCTGCAGTAGTGATATATGTTTTAAAACTATTTGTGACCATTCTAAATTTTACAGGAATTTTGTGGAATTTAGGTGTTAAAAATATGTATGTAAACTTAATCTTATGAATGGAAACACCCAATTTTCAAAATATAGCAATAATTCGATTATTAATTTCTTTATGTAACAAAATTCTAAAAGAGAAAGGCATGATCTTATTTAGTGTAGAATATCATTTAACAACACAAAATTAAATTCATACGCAACAATTTAGAAATCATTTTCATAAAAACGCATCAATTTTGACTCAATTTTAAAAAAAATTGTAAAATATAGAAATATTATTATATTGTAAAAAAAAGTTATACCGTATCGTGGCGAAATAAATGATAATTCCGATTCTGTAACTATTGTTTTTTTCCCGATAGAAACAATTATATTGTTATTTTAAAAATGTGGGAAAAGTCGAAATTTCACTCCGCTGAAATTGAAACGACGCTCGGCGGAATAAACAACACAAAGCGTAAAACAATTACTCGTTTTAAGGTTTTAATTAATATCTTTTAAACTAATTGTAACATCAGAATAAAAATCAGATTATGTCCTATTCTCAGAACTACTGAATATACGCACAAAATTTTATAAGAGTCGGTCTAGCCGTTTTGGAGGAGTTTTGTTACAAACACAGTGAAACGAGAATTTTATATATTAGATATATAATCCTCAAGTTTACAAATAATATTTAGAATTACTGATATAGGTAATGATATGTGTCGAAAAGACTTATGAAATAAAATAAGAAGAAATGAAAATATTTTTTAAAAATTATTATGATGAAAAAATTTTATGATATTCAATACGTATTTGATAAATATATATTTCTCGGCCTTTCATTTTGACAAATAAGATATTGTATATTTAGGTGGAAGAAACTTTGTTTTTCCTTCTATTTATTTTCTTTAAGATTCTCAGAAACGTTTTACGTTGTTTATTATCAAAAATATTTTGCTTCAAATAAGATTTAATTAGTAAATGTGAAATAGTTCGTAGAAACCCTTCGTTAAAATTAAGATAATAATTCAGTTGATTACCGAAGTAAATGGAAATACGATTTATTGTTCTCAAGACCATACTTGTTCATTCATCTGAGATAGTTGAAATATTAAGTTGTTTAGTGCACTATAAAGTTTAATCGAAACTATTTCACTTTGCTTTTCTCATTAAAAGAAATATGCAAACAAATCAAATTAAAAGTTCTCGCAGGAAATTAACTTAATGATACTGTAAATACTGTAATGCGTATTAAATATCTTTTTTTCTTTTCTGTTATTTCCCCAATGAGAAACAAGGGACCATGCTAACGTTTTAATTAAAAAAGTTTATATGCAAAAAAAAAAAAAAAAAAAAGAGCAAGAATAATTTTTTTCTTGGAATTCCTTAAAAAGGAACGCGTAGAAAATGGTGATTCAGTTTTTTTTTATTATTTTTATTTCTTCCATTTGTGAACAATAATCCTTACGGCTGTAAATGAAGCACATTTAATGTTAGAGTTCATAAAATGCATCTTTTAGAATAAAAAAAAACATAATATTCTATTTATTTTATTACATAATATTAAAAAAATCCTTAGCTGTGTAAAAGTTTATTTTATCAGGGAGGGAAAAAAACAATTACGTCAGATATGAAGGCTCGTCTTTTAGCATATTGAAACGCTTTTTACAAGATTGATATGAATGATAAAAATGATTAAATATTAAAGAAAAGTGATACTTTTTTTGTTAAGTTCGTAAGAGTTTGTCCCTGCCACAGTTTAATGAATCCTACCAATATCAACACCAATGGCATCAGTGTGACTCAAACGTCAAGTAATTCTTTTGAGCTACAACTTGAGCCCAATAATATGCCTTTTCTCTAATGATAGAGTTTACTCATTTTGCGTTTGAACTTTTACGAAAAACACTGATACAGTTAAAATGATCAGAAAACATCATTTTGAAGTGTAAATTACATCAAAGAACAAAAATAACTCCTCTATATACCCAATTTTGTGTTAGAGACTAACGATTTATTTATAATTCGAGAAATTATAATAATTTACAAGATGATTAAAACGAAACTTAACACATAATTTCGTTACAACTAAATCATTTCTTTTGATATGAACCTTATTTTCTTTTGCATTTTCGTTCGAATGCAACATTTTTTTTAAAAAAAATATTTTAATGTAAAATTTTTGAATTTTCATGTTTTTCAAAACATTTACATTACGTTTTACTGTAAAATGGTAAAATTGAACTTTTTAAATCCAGTATTCAAATGACGTTAACATAAAAATAAAAGAAGATCTTAAGTACACAAAATATTTTACTACTCATTTAGTTAAATGGAGTTATATTAGTAGCATATTTTTATCCTTTTTGTAGTACCTTCTGGAAGCAATCAAGTTTGAGAGATTTAGTAATTGAGTTAACATCTAAATAAACTACTTTTATTGTTTAGTCTGAAGGAGATATTTTTGAAACCAACTCCAATATAAACACAGTGAAGGCAAGCATGAGACATGAGCTTAAAATTCGATGGGTGATTAAATGGAAACTAAAATGTACTTGTCATGTATCTCCCTCTTTTTGGTGAGTGGCAAACTTATTTTTACAAACTTAAGGTACTTGGGCTGGCTGAGATTCCCACAAGACCACTTTTGCCCCACAATATTTTCAATGAAAAGGCTACATTTTCCCCAGTGAACGTCTTAGTGATTTTGATTGCTATGTTGTAAGCCTTATTATGGTTTATAAATGCAAATGAACAGAATATAAAGAAAAAGAAATGGGCATCGGTGATATTTGTTGGATGAAGTTGAAACTGATCAAGCAAGGGAAGAACCTGATGAAATAATGGATATTAATCATGATAGAGATAATAAATTTGATGAGCGATGAATATGAAACGTTTGAGTTGATAGAAAAATTTCAAATGTAGCCTAAGAAACTCCAGCAAGAAAGAGATTTGGACCTACAACTGTACCAGAAGACACACTGCGGCTTGTCAAAAAGACACAAGCAATAAAAACAAATTCAACACGCTATTTGTCAATCATCAAAGGACAATAAAAGTACATAACTTGAAATGAATGTGACAGTTTTGCCTGCTTTGTCTCCTTTATTTAAGTAACGCACATTGGAATTATTTTAGTTCAGTTTGACTGGTTTTTTTTATCAAATCATCAAAAAACAAATTGAAAAGTCCTTACAAGTGTAAGTATATTTTCTCTTAATTAAATTATTCATCCGAATTACGATTTTTATCGAGGTAAAAAAGGAATGGGATGAACACTTACGTTAGTATCGAGTGCGCGATTTCTCCCGTGTTGACTTGTAATAGTGCTTTTACTCTAAGGGTGACATCAAGGCTCGAATGCACGACTCTTCCGATAAAATAGTGCTCATGAGATCGCGATCATAGCATTATGCTGGCAAGTAGGATTATGTTTTTGTATTCTTTCTCCACCAAGAACAGTAATTAATTTGTTGAAATTTGACATTTCTCAATTTAACCATATTCGAACATACAATATTGCTATAGATCAGCTAATTGGCACACATGATAAAATCAGAAAAACAGTGGGAGGTCTTAGTTTTTTTTAGATGTATTTGAATATTTCCAAATGCCATTTGGAAATTATAAAGTAAGCAATACGTAATGTTGAAAAATATGATTTCAACTAAGCGGTTGATTTTTTTCAATAGTTATAATCTAATATTTGAGCAAACAGAAATATCTGTAATATACGAAAATTATAAACTTTGAATTATTGTTTATCTGAATCCCTATACCCTCCTTTTTTGGATAGATGACATTTTTGGACTTTGAAATAATGCAAAACGAATAAACAGTGACTTATATCATACGTGCAAAAAAGTATGATGAATATAATGGGAATTTAATTACAAAAAATAACTATTTATTTAAAGTTGGATTAATAAGATTTCATGTGTATTATTTTTCATACTTGCTTTAATAAGATAATCTAAGAAAACAACTTAATGTCATTAACTTAATACAAATAAAATGTTCACTTTAGAGCATATTTATTTAGTTAATTCTATTAATACGTAAATCCAATTTTTTAAAAGCCACTCTTAAGACATCTAAAAAACAATCTTTTAAATATATTTAAAATTGCGTATTATTACTATGGAATTCAAAAAAAAAAAATTCCTGAATTTAACTAAGATTTAGTGTAAATGTACGTCAAACTCTCCTAGAATTCTTTTTTTTTTCTTAGCTTACAGTAATTATGCTGTAAATGATGCAAAATATCAAAAAATTACTTATTTTAGAAAATTAAGGTATTTTTTCCTTTCTCATTGAATTATTTTGCGTGATTTAAATATAGGTCATGAATAATCTTAAAATCTGAGAAATTAAGTAGTTTTGTTAATGATTTAGCTAAAAAACAAAGTAAGTGATTTTACGTCAATTTAATACACTCATGTCCATAAATTAAGGGTAATTCAGAATCACACAGAAATTGAACTCTAAAATTAAAATTTCACCTGTAGAAATATCACACACATCTTGAAGAAGAATATGCAAATTACAGGAAACCACCAGATGGCGCGGATAGTACGTCAGAATGACGAGAGTGTAAGACAGGGAATAAGGAATGGTGGCAAAGAAGTAAAATTGTTCACAAGCGCTTTAAAAGCCTTTCAGTGCAATAACCGCATAGTTATGGCACAAAGGAAGCATTTGGAGGATTTTGTACGTGGTAGAATTATCAGACGACCGGAATGTGAACGTACCCACTGGAAGTATCCGAAGAACTTGGAATCGCCCAGAGTGTCATCTCCAGGCTTTGGCAAAGATTCCAAGATGATGGTAATGTGAGTAGATGTTTCAGCACAGGTTGCCCCCGAATTACAACGCCGAATGAGGACCGGTATTTGGCAGTTACTGCCAAAAGAAACAGGCGGAGCACAGCATCAGACCTATCTCGTCAGCTCTCTGCAGCTACTGGTACGACAGTTTCAAGGCAGACCGTGTACAGACGCTTAGGGTACATTGGTATATATGATCGTAGGCCTGTCAGATGTGTTCCCCTTACCGCAACTCACTGTCGCCTGCGATTAACGTGGAGTAGAGAGCATGCATTGTGGACACCGCAACAGTGGTCTTGTGTGATGTTTTCCGACGAGTCCAGGTTTAGTTTGCAATCTGATTTTCGCCGGACTTTCATATGAAGAGCGCCAGGTACCCGTTACCACCAAGAGAACACCATTAAACGACACCGTTACGGTGGTACAGGATGGCTCGTTTGGGGAGGAAATATTCTTGGTTCCAGAACTGACCTAAGTGTAACGACGACAGGCCACATCTATCGGGATGTCATTCTGAAACAACATGTACGTTTGTTTTGGGGCGCCATGGGTGCTGAATTTCTGTTTATGGATGACAACGCCCGTCCTCAAAGTGCAAACATTGTAGACGAATGCCTTCAATCGGAGGATATCACCCGTATGGATTGGCCAGCATACTCACCAGACTTGAATCGAATAGAGCATGTGTGGGATATGCTTGGTCGACGAATTGCAGCCCGTCAACCCCCTCTCACCTGTCTACAGGAACTTCGGAGGGCATTGCTTGATGAGTGGTGTAATATTCCCCAAGATCAGATTGATAATTTTATACTCAGCATGCGTAGGCGTTGTAAGGCCTGTATTGCATCATCCGGGAGACATACTCCGTATTTACCATCATACTAATCATGTTATAGTGTTTTTTGTAAAAGGTTCTTTTTTGAAATTTGGTCCAGGGAGTAAAAATCACAATTTTTATTAATTATGTCAAACATATAGCATCTTTTTTGCTCTTTACCTTTTGTTTAATAAGTAGACTTTACAAATAAGTCAAATTTGTTTCGCCTCTCTCTCTTTCTTTGCCTGAACTTCATTATCCTTAATTTATGGACATGAGTGTATCTGATACTATAAAGTAATGTTTTCCATTTATAGAAAGTTCTATAAATAAGAGGATTTTCTTTACGTTCTTATGCTATGTGATAATTTTGACAGTTTTAGTAAACCAAAAGATATATTTTTTATTTTCTATATGATTCCAAGAATTTTTTTTAACATTTATAAACCCCGTGCACCACGCAATGTATAACACGGGGGCATACAACACAGACAGAAGAGAAAAGATTACAACACAAACATCCATGCCTTCTCCGGGATTCGAACCAAGTCCCTACGGCACCGCAGTCAGCTTCACTGACCACTATACCGGATGGGCGGCAAATTTCAAGAATTTACGTTAAAAATTCTTAACATTCTTTCTGTTTCTTACATTGATAAAAAAATATCATATGTCCAATACATATTTTACATTTTTTAATTGTACTCCCCCCGTCTCCTTTAAGATTAATTATTCCAAAACTCTTGTTTTCTAAGTTGAACTTAAACAAAGTTGTTTCTTTTGTATCCGGTAAGCATGGAATTAAATTCGTAAGAACTGTATTCATTATAACTGAAATATATAGGAGCAAAAAGAGTCGGTTATTTATTTCAACATTTCAATTTATTTATTTATTTATTAACTTTAGAAAGAAAGCATTTTATCATTTGGGTTCATTCGAGCTGCTTTAAATATTAATGCGAAAGTCCGACAAAATTTATCAAACTAAGAGTTCCTTTTAGAAAGAAAATGTTACGCGTTTAAACTTTCTAGTAGTGATTTTGATCAAAATAGAAAGTACTTCAATCAGTAATGATTAAAAAAATATTCATGATATTACTTTTGAAGTATCGAACTTTATTATTTTTCTTCAGATTACATCTTTTACAGTAATCAATAGTAATTGATGTCTTCGCAAGGTACTAAGATTAATTTAATTAAACATTATGTAACAGGATTCTTTATACGTAGTAACGTGTTCCGGAATTTTTTGGAATCTTATTTGAGCTCTTATACATACAAATGATGCATGAAAAGTCAAATTATTTTCAGGAATGGAAAACATGTAACCGTATAACTTGTGAACGCTTCATTATTTTAGAAATTAGAAGATTAAGGTTTCTTTCCGAATAATTTAGAGGGTGAATTCGTGAATCAATGTGGTTTATTTTCATAATGATTTTGTTGAAGAACTTTTAATTTATTATGTAAAATATTTATGTTTTAATGCAACAAACCACTACAATACACATATTTGTTCGTCTACGGCATGATTGGAAACTTTTGAAATAAACTAAGCAAAATAGGATTTACAAATGTATAACCGTTTATAGATAAAAATCATTCGTATACTACTCTTAAGAAAAATATCAGTTTTTCAACTTCCGAAGAAAATAAAAGATAGCCTATTTTTATGAAACAAGGAATTACCTGTTTTTGAATTATTTTCTTTAAAAATAATTCTATCAAGCCTTTGTACCTAAAGTATATTGTATTCGTTTGTATATTTTAAAATTGTTTGAAGTTATGAACATGCATTGCGATATTTTGCAAAATTATTCCAAGCATATAATGAGGAAGTTTATGATTTGAAGTGAAAAAACGAAATTAAAATATATTTAATAAAATAACAATTGATAATTGAACATACTTCAGTGCATTTCTAAAATATTTTTTAATTCGCATTCGAACTTATATATAATTATTTGCTTTAATTTAAAAGGAATATTAATACCATTTTTAAAGTAATTATATATTCATAAAAATGGAGAAAGATAATTAATAGAATTAACAGTTAAAAAATAAAGAGAAAAAAATGAAAGGATTTTTCAAAATAGAAGTTTTGAAATCAGAATTTACAATAAATTGCACATTTAGTACTACTTATAAACGGATGATCAACATGAAAATAACTTTCACTATCAACTGAATATCTCTAGAGGTACTAGTTAGACTTTATTTAGTATATAGATGCTCATATAGGTTGTTATATAATATAAAACGCATCATACTTTAAGATAAAAAAACAGCATGGTACTGTATACAGCAGATCAACTCATGAAAGTATGCATATGATGTTACAAGGTTACAAGATGGTATACAAAAAATCAGTTAATAAGGAGCATTTGATCCTTTTACAGTTTTGAAATTGCACAACTAAGCTATCCAGTGAATTTACTCATTTTCCAGGAATTCGGTATATTAGTGTGTCCAGTGAGGTCGGTTATGACCATTTAAAAAAGCATTGTTATCGCTGTTATGAAACCAGGACCTACTATACCTCTGAAAAGTATAAATATAATCCAAGGTTCATCCTCTGTCAAAGAAATGTAAGTTTTGTGCACACTTCCAACATACCTTCCACATCACATAACTCCTCTGTA
>BMAO01031100.1:0-25046 GCA_019973975.1 Trichonephila clavata | reverse complement strand
TCTATGTGGCTTTACCACTTATGTCTTGATTTGTTAATTACCCTTCTTTGTTAAGGGTTATACTTGAAAGTTAAGGATGGTATATGAGGTTATAAAAAATAAAAAAATAATGATCTGGGATTAAGAGTGTTTTGTTTGGAGAACTAATTTGGTGTTTAAAACTTGAAGATGTAAGGGGAAATAAAAGTTAAGTGTTATATATAGGAGAATTAATTTTAGGTATAATCTAATTATCCTTATATATATAATATATATATATAGGGATTTGCAAATCAAAAACAGTCTTATTATTAGACGATTTGATTAATTGTCTTTTTCCGTTCTTTTCATCGAACATATAATTTTCAGTTAAATTCCATGAAATAGGAAATACAAAATTACATTATATGTAAGAACAAATCAAAACCCGGGTTCAGATGCTACTAAATCTTAGCATTATTAATGCATTTTTAATTTGATTATATATTTACGTTGTACTTAGAAGCTATATGAGAATCGATGAACCTTCACGGTCAACTAACGTAGTAGACACGTTAACTGATGCTTTATACGTAAACCATCTTCTCTACCTAGCATTGTTTAATAATTCAGTGATTTGAACACGGGACATGGCAATACCAACTCCAACGGCGTGCTCACCACTATGACACTTGGTTTCCGAGGTTACCATATGTTTCGGGCATTTTTCCTCATTTATAATTACGTAACAGGAATTCTAGAAACTTTTATGTGTAGATGGAATTGTATGGTTCATGCTTATAAGCCTATACAAATAATTACAAGGAAACACACAAGCTACATGTTATTGAAATACAAATCACAGTTTTGGATAATCAGATAAACAATTGTTTCGGCTTAAAAAACGTAAATAAAAAAAAAGAATTATGTATTTAGACGTTACAAACATGTAAATATTTGAGCATTTTTAATTTATCCCTACATTTTTCTGTCACTTCGCTTTCTGGGTGGCGTATTTGGTTTGGCGCTGGTTTTGTACGCCTAAGTTTGTAGGCTCGACTCCCGCCCAAAACGGGGGATTTTACTGATACGAAAAGTCGACAGTGTCCCTGATGTTTACTTAGGCGGAATGTAAACGATTCCTTGAGGCCATGATTGGCTTAGGTGCTCTTGGTAAAATTAAAATTTCTAAGAGATACCAGCTCCCTGGGTATGTACTAGGTCTGCAACGGTAAAATAGCAATCCAAAGCAAAATTAGATTTTTTTTAAAAATAATTTTTTAATTAGTTATGGAATAGTCGGACATGAGAAAATGAAATTGCCTCCCTTAAGTATTTCAAATAAGTATACATTATAAAAGCAAGCTTCATTTTCAGTCTAGATAAAAAAAGCTTTAAACTATGATTGAGTTAGTTTTCAAAGTAATTTAATTCTTAGCATCAATGTTTTTATCTTTTTTTACATACCCATTCAATAATTTTTAATACATTTCTTTTTTTATTTAGCAAATATTATTATATTTTTTGAATATAACTTTTTAGTAGCTCCGAATAGGTCTTACATTTTAATAAACTGTTGTCTAATTATGCTAGTTTATTTTGTTGGTGTACGATAGAAATCTATTTCTTATGAAAAAGACTTTTCCTAATACTTATTTTTTTCTTCTCCATTGTTTTTATGATGTTTTGATTAAACTATATAAATTAGTGATATATGTATAAATAATTATAGTTAGGAATGTTTCATTTAGTATATTTATAATGATAAAAAAGGAAATCGACTTCTTGTGTAATCCATGTACTGCATGGAAATTTTCGTGTATAATAAGCTATGCTTGGATTATTATATTAATTGATATTTATTGCATTTCTTCTCTGCTTAGTTTTTTTAAATTTTTATAATTTCATTCAGACATTGTGTGTACCACATGTAAACGATTCTATTCATTTTATTGTGTAATTTACAAGAATCTCATCTAAAACCTTTTAAAGGTGTGTGTTTGAGTAAAAATACTTTCCCAACAAATTAAAACTATAACGAGTTAGAAGGTATATTTACTATTATTTATTTTGGAAATATTTAAAATTTAAAAAAAAAACCTTTGTTATATTCCAGATAGATATAAACATTAAAGAGTTTATTGTTTATTCCTAGAAAATCTCTTTTCCTTTTAGACAAACGTAGTAATAGTTTTTTCGTTTGCAATTTTGATTTAGTTATTAATTATAATATTTTTTTTGACAGGGCCACACAAGTCATCGAGGACACAGCAAATTCCTTTAGAGTGAGAGCCATTTTGACGGTGGCACCATCTAGTGGTGACTCTCGCTACCAAACCTTGACTCTTAAATTACTTTTTATTCAAGCTCTCGTCGAATGCTAAGTATTGCCTTGCTTAAATTTTTCCCGTTCGAAAAATTGATACTCAAGGGATCTTTTATGTTCTTCTTGTCTTGTCTCTGGATTCAGTTGATTTTAATATTGGTCCCAAAGTCCCAATAACAAGCGAAGCCAGGTCTGGAACTTGATGACTGTAAATAATGTCCTGTGGTGATGCATGCAGTTTAGAAATTGGCGCAGAAATGAATTTTAAGACAGCTAGTTGTACAATCATAATTTTATCGTGGATTTTGAAATTAAAAATTTTATAAAAATTAATAATAATTCAAGGTTAATGAGTTGAAGTTTATAAAATATGGTTAAAAATGCAAAATTATAGTTTATTACCTTATGTCATTAAAATCTTTAGTTTGAAATAATGAAAACGACTCCGACTTTAATCTCATTAAATATTTTATTTTATTTAAAAATTTAATATTTCGAAATCATTATATTTATTAACTGAAATTGACAAAAATAAACTGTATACTCGTCTATTTTTTGGCACAATGCTTAACTATAATTTTAAATCATTCGATTTTATTATTAGAAATTTACGAAAAAATATTGTCAGGGAATTAGGGTTATTTTAAATACCCGTTTTCAATATATGCTTAGATACTTAACATTTTCTTCTAATTTCTGCTTTGGCAATGATTATTCACAAATCACAGGGAGATACTTATTATGCTATTGTCTACGAATACGATCGCAAACATCCTAGAGAATTAGTATACGTAGCTTTAACAAGAGTAACGAGGATTCAAGGTTTATTTTTGGTTACTCAAGAAAATATTAGCAGCAGCTGGAAATTTTGGATTGGTAGAACAGGAACACCTCTAAATGCTGCAGAAACAGATAAACATCATAAAAGATCAACAAGTCACCGAGAGGATCTAACGTTAGAATTGAAAAGGTTACAAAACAATACACTACAAACGGTCACCAACTTTTCTAGAATTTATCTTCAACAAGAATGGATTATCGATATTTTCATTCAATTGTCAGAGTTTGCATGCGCATGCAGCTGGCCTAAAAATGATGCTATCGTAAAAAAATCAAATGTTCTGCTTTTGTTGGGTGAGTAAGATTAACGTCCCACTGTTCAGCTACACAAGGGCTTTTGCGGATGGTCCGCGTACTTTTGAACCATGGTCAAGTGACGCGGACGATACCTGAGCTGGCACCCCCCCACTCCTAACTACCACACCACACAAACGGGAGGACGTTTGAGCTCTCGATAGATTTAACGTGAAACGCTCCCCTACACGGCGGGTGTTCAGTGGTACTGGGATTGAACTCATGACACGCTAGTCACGATCCGATGCCTAGACCACTTGGCTACCACGGCCACTCTGCTTTTGTCGGAAATTCGTATGAAAAACGAAAAATCACTTCATATTCCGAATTTCAACTTTGTTGTAAGTTATGAAAGTCCCGAAGTTCCCGCAGCAGGCGTAGCTATTTATCACAATACTCAAGATACGTCACACTCCATTACTTCACATATGGACATACATACTAAATTCAATAGAAGCATTGGTGTTAATGTTTCTAATATAGGCGAAATATGCGTTGCTCGTTGCGATTCCGAGAATGGGCAATACATATTAATGGTTGCCATTTATATTTCGCCTGGAAAATCTATGAGACAGATACAACAATTTTTAATAGAAAATTTGATGATTTATGCAAAAGATGGTTCTGAAATACTCGATAAATGATTTGGCAAAAAATATGATAATGTACCGATAATTTTAAGTGGAGACTTCAATATTAACTTTGCAGATGTTAAAAATCTACCACTAATTCAATTTCTAAATGAAACAATTTAAGTATGTCAAATGATCAAAATTCAGTACTACAAAATATAAAACAACGATCGATGCGGTTTTAACGCGACACTTAGATAAATTTGAATCAAACATTTTCCTTTCTTACTTTAGTTACCATAAGCCTATTTTATATTTTTTGGAACAAAATGAAATAATTGAAAGTACAAAAAGTACAAGTATTGTTGAAATTAATGATGACAATGATGCAAGCACTTAAAATAATGTTAAAAATCAAGTACATTGAAATTTAAGTAAATACAAATACTATTCATAAATAATATGATTGTATTTTTATTATTATTTCAATTGAATTGTACTTATATTTTGTCATGATCTTGTACAGCCCGTAATATATTTTAATAATAAAAAACCATATAAACATGCATTTAGTTGTTGCTCGGAGTGTCAATAGATGTGAAAACCAGATTGTTGTTGATTATTTTAATTCAAACATTATGTATGACATTTAAAATTTTTATTCTGAAAGTTCTAAGTTTTCACTTCTATCGGCAGTCTCTATAACTGCCAATTTTTTTTTTAAATATTATTTTTCACTCTGTTTAAACCAAATGAAAAAAAGAAACTATACCTACTTTGATGGTAAAAATTACATTTTGCATCTAAGCCCATGATCTACAGGATATTTATTAGCCAAATTAGTTATTCCTTCAAATATTTAAATCGTTACTCATAATATCCGATCCAAAAAAGACCATAAATATGTAAATTAAAATGTTTAGGCTCTAAAATTATTTATGTATAACGAAAGTAATAATGTATTTATGAGTGTTTATTGCATTATTTTCAATGTTTTAAAGTGAGAATCGTGTTATTAGAAATGCTTCATAGCTTTGGACATCAATTTAATGTGCTCTACTTTAGTACCGAAGTTTAATTAATTCACTGTAGCAATTTGGCTGCCACATAACCACTAATTTTCACACAGTTTATCTGATGGATCAGTGAAATGTAGTTCGATAGCTTTGACATCGTTTCAATTAATTAAATACTAACACGCGAAATTTAGGGTTATAGACACAATTATATACAATGATATAACAGGAGACCTTAAAGTCTGTTAATATTTAAAAATACAATAATTCATGGAATAATGTAGGCAGAGAGGTAAACATTGACACACATGCTTGAAATAACTTGGGGTTTTATTGAAAGCAAAAAAAAAAAAAAAAGTGCAAGAATGGTCAACAGTTTATTTATATATATAAAAAAAGCAAAAATTAGCATAAGAGTTAGTTTTTAGCAGTAACCGATGTGCTTTAGAGCAAATGTTTCCCACGTCAGCTGCCATTCTTCAACAATACCAGCAATCTAGGGAACAATATTGTGAAAAGCACTGGATAGCATATAGGTACCGTAAAATCCGGCGCACAACGTGCACCGTATAATGCACACCTATACTCTCAAGCTGAAATTTTTAAGAATATTCGCCTTATAACGCACAACCTTTTTTTTTACGAAGAAACCTGAAATGTATGTTCACAATGCTGCTATGTTTTAGAGTCATTTATTCGAAGTACTATTCCAAGCTTTAGAAAAAAAAATAGTATATTTCTAGATCTACAACCCTACATATCAGAAGGAATGTCATTTATTTTCAATACATCGTCTTTCGATATATGTAGAAGCCTATTTTTTCTGTGCTCATATTTTTTTTATTTTTTAAAGCTCTCATTTTTATACCCAGCGTATAACGCGAACGCGTAAGTTTCAATCGTATTTATTAGTGTTAAAAGTGCGCGTTATCCGCCGGATTTTATGGTAAATAAAATGTTGTCGTATGTTGTCTCTTAGCATCCTTACCGAGATCGGACCATTGTGGTAGACTTCAAGTAACTTCATAAACAATAACTACGTGGATTGTGGTCTGGGGATCTGAAAGGCCAAGCATGAGGAAAGTGGCGATTCGTTTCAGCACACGATTTTGACCATACGATGTGAACAAAAAATCTTTCTCATCCTTCTGTGGTGATAAGATCATAAAGCTGCACTAACAGATTCTCCATTCTGATAGTACAGCTCTACTGACCATGCCGTTTTTGGTAAAGTCAACATGCTACAATCCCTGGTGCACCTATTTCATTTGTGATTACATCTCATTTTATATATAATTTAGAGGCGGCATATTTCCGTTTTGATGCTCATCTGTGTTGGCCATTTCTGCACTTATTTTCAGTTGCAATAAAAACCCATGTTATTTCAAACATGTGTGTCAATTTTTACCTCTTGACTTACATTATTTCGTGAACTACTAAATTTTCAAATGTTAGCGGATTTTTGAGTCACCTAGCATAATATTAATAAAATAATTTAAAATATTGACAAAAACAGAATATTGAATACTAGAATCAAATAATAATGTTCTCAATTGCTTCGTAGAATTTTATTGGCATTTTCAAAAAGTTTTAACCCGTGACCTTTAAATTTAGCTTTACATTATCCAAGCTAACTTTTCTTGTTTAAAAAAGAAAGATGAAGCATTTCCATTTTTGTTTAACAAAACTTTGAAATCTGAATCATAGAACATATCATTCTCACTTTGTTTCCTACAGATCGTTTGAATAAAAAGTTGTACATCTTTCGGAAACGTATCAAATATTCAATGGAAAAAGGCTCAATATCTGGAAGAAATCCTTCTGTGTTAGGAATATTGACGACAAACAGAATATTTCATAAGCAACAACAAAACATGGGGAGAGAAACAATTCCTCCATCTTACAATTTCTTTTCTTCACTCTGAAAAGTAATACAGATGAGTTTGCCTGAAAGCAAATGTTTTAGCAGATATTCGGAAAAATACAGATAGGACAGCATATCTCATTTTTTCCTTTTATTTTATGTATCTCATTCTTTCTTAAGTTATATCTGGATATAACAGCAGTTAAAATATTGAAGGATATGCTCCTAAAATGAAAAGCTATTCGTCTATAGAAATTCAAATTGAAAAATTTAAAATCCACTAAGCTGAAATAATTTTAAGTAAGTTGATTAAGAAATACAGCAAATCTATTAAGCATACTTTTTGTTTGAAAGTGTTTTTTATGCAAATAATACATATGAAACTGGGGTTTTGTTATTTTTATTAACAGAAAATATATATTCCTATATAAGTCTATATACTTTTTCAAAGGAGTATGTATTGAAGGAAAGAAATAATACTTTTGATGGGAGAGGGAAATCTAGGAGTTATCTATTGTATGCAGTGGTCAATTTATTTAACTGTACAGTTTCTGAACAATGTGGGGAAATATAACAGATAAATTGTAAGAAAATATTTTATTATTCGAAACAAAATGTTTTTTTCTGTGAAATAAAAGCATATATAGTTCGTTCTATGTATTTCTATTATTTTTAGAGAGATCTGAAACCTCTTTTGGTAATCTGTTTCTTGTTAGTGGCTTTAAAATGCTTATTAGGTATTATGTATCATTTAAGTCAGGAAAAACTAAACATAATAAACAAAAATAGAAATTCCTATAGAATTTTTTATAACGAGTGAATCTCTCAGTTGTTAAAGCAAATTTCAGATCAAGTAAAAATTAACACCTAAGTTTGGTTTCTACTTAAAAAAATATTAAAAGACGTGCGCACTTAATAGAGAAGAGATAAAAGTTTTTAAAATGTACTAAAATAACATGAATTGAAAGGGAAAAAACCAAATATTTTAGAATGAGCATTCATCTAAATTTAATGTAATTAACTTAGATTATTTATAATCATCCTTTTACTATTTTGATTTCGATTAATTATTAAAGTCATACTTTTTGAAACTGTACGAAGATTACTAACATTAGACATAATTTTTAATCATGATCAAATAACGAGAGTGATACTTGAAGAATGACACCATTCTCACTAAACTTCCACACCACGACAAAGAGAAGCCTTCGAAACAAGCCATATTTAACATGGCTTGTGTCCTCTGTTCGCAGTAGAACTTAAGGGATACCTGGACTCCAAACCATGGCTTGACAGAAACAATGCCAGGCTCGAGTTTACAAGTATTTGCGTTCGACTACAGTGGGCACTATTATAATCAAAAATATTATTGCAAAAGTTGACAATGTACATAAATGTTACTCCTTTTTAATCAACATCAAGATATTAGAAAAACTTGCTGTAAACTGGCAAAAGAGATTAAGTATGTAGTAGTGTATCATAAAATTGAGAGCTCTTAAATTTCCCGATAAGTACATCTAAAAATTTTGCAAATAATATAACTATATGTATAAGTATACTAACCATTATCCTCCTGCTTCACTGGGTACTTCATAACGTTGTAAGGATATATACTTTTTTAATTATTGATATCTAAGTTCAAGCACTAAGCGTTCGATTGTATTAAAACATTATTATAACTCTCACATCTTGGTTTAAATAAAAGAACAGGACCTCTAAACAATAATATCTAATAATAAATTATAATTATTTTTTACGCTCCCGTAACCCGCACCCCCAAAGTGGATTTTCGCGAAACCCAATTTTAGCGAATTTCTACTCAACAATATAAACATGCCTGCTAAATTTAATGCCTAAATCTAATAAATCAGAAAAAGAACTTTTTTTGGCAATACGCTCTGAAACCCCCTTTAAGATATGATTTCCTTTCGAGCCGATCTTAGTAGATTTCAATTTAACAAACCAAACGTGCATACCAAAATTCGTTACTGTAGGTTTAGTAGCTCAAGAACGGGAATATATTTCTTTTATCAATACATCCCAGTAATTCTCAACACCCGCAAAAAGAGTCCATTTTTGTATTGTTTCAGTATTCAACAAAAGAAACCTGTTTATCAAATTCTAAACATGTGCATCTAATAGTTCAAAAACCGGATTTTTTTAATCTATATCACCAATTAACTCTCTCAACCCCGATTTTGGGGAAGTGATTTCGCAAAACCCGTTCATAGAGGAATTATAGTCTATGAAAGCAACATGCATATCAATAGTCTGTAGGTCAAATGATTCAAAAAAGAGAATATATTGTCACGTAGAAAGGAACAAGGCGATGTTACACAATACAAGATTTATTTTGTGGGCCGTGGGTAGCCTATTGGTTAGAGCATTAGACTCCAGACTGGAAGGCCTGGGTTCGATGCCCGACGCCACCAAATGCCCGCCGAGTATATACGGAGAACGTGCTCGTTAAATCAGTAGGTTCGAATGGTGACGCCATCTATCGTGTTGTACCGAGCAAAATCGCACTTTCACCTTCATGGGGTCTCAAAAGCTTAAGCTAACGACAGGCGTAAAATTCTACCTCTTAGCCGCGATGAATTTCGTGGACCTCGATCTGATGTTGCTGTCGATCAGGTGGCATAAGCAACAACAACAGATTTATTTTGTAGTTGTGTCTTACATGGGCAGCAACAAAACTGAAGATCTATCCAGCTGCAGTACTTTTATCTATCTGGTGGAGAGTTCTTGAATGACCACCAGGGAAAGATTAACATAAATTCAATTAACATAATTTGCAAATGTCCATAATAATAAATAACGAAAGTCAGTATTAAAGTTAACAAACAAGTATCTAGGAGGCTAGAAGCCGAGCTGCCAACTTGGTAGGGCAGTGCTCTAACCGTTCGGTCGCTCAGAGCTTATCAGTTTGTGACAATATTTATCTCCAAAGCTGTTTAACCTGTCGTAATTCCCCTTATTGTTCTATTTTTGCAAAACCTCTTCTGTAGCGGATCTCAAATTTGTAAAAGAAATGGGCTTAACAAATTTCAAATCTGTAGTTCTAATAGTACAAAAAGGGAATGTATTTAAATATAATGCTCCTTAAGCCCTCGCAAGGCACTTTAGGGGTCAAGTTTTGCAAAAATTCTTTTGTAGTGAATCTCTACTCCATGAAAGAAACGTGCCTACCAAATTTCAAGTTTGTAGGTCTAATAGTTCAAAAATGGGCATATTTATCTCTAACGCCCCTTAGCCCACCATCTTCCCTTAGAGGTCAATATTCGAAAAATCCCTATTTCAAGCGGACGTCAATTCCATGAAAGGAACATGTCTTCCAAATTGTAAGTATGTAGGGGGTCTTATAGTTTAAAAATGGGTTATGTACCTATAGCACCCCTTAAGCCCGCACAGCGACCCTTAGAGGATAATTTTCGTAAAACATATCTTGTAGCGCACCACCTCGACTTCATGAAAAGAACATGCCTACCAATTTTAAATTTTTGTATGTCTAATAGCTCGGAAACGGGAATATTTATCTTTAACGCCTCTTAGGTCCCCGTAACTCCCTTTTTTAGTTGATTTTCGCAAAACCCGTTCGTAATACATCTTTACATGCAATTGGAACATGCATGCCAAATTTCAATTTTGTGTGTCTAATAGTTATAGAAATAGCATGATAAGTAGGGATTATATATACAATCCTGGTATACCGGGATACCGAATACCAGTATTTTGAGCTATTTGAATAAGTTTGCAATACCGGTATTCACAAGTTCAAATACCTTTTTTTTCGGTATTTACTAGAAATTTTTAAAACTGTCTCCACTATACGTTCAGAGTTGGCAAACACAGCAAAATAGTACACGGTTTTCTTTTGTCTCCCTAACGGTCGAAATCAATTAGAATGAATATAAAGTGGCATCGTACAATCAAGAGAAGCCATAAAATTTGGGAATCATCCAAGGAGGTAGGCCAAAACTATCCTATTACATGTCAGAGCGATAATGCACACGCTAAAGATTCGTATTTAAGAAAATACGGTAGTAGTTGTCCCGTGGGTAGGGCATCGGACTCCTGGGAGGGCCTGGGTTTGATACTTTGGTTAGCAGATGCTCTTCCAATATACGAGGCAGTAAGTGCTCTTATATCTGACTGAATCTCTTCAGGATTGTTCTTCAAAGAAAGCTTGTTCTTCTGATGGGCATACTTTATATATTTCTCAACAATATGTTTTCACAAGCCTTCACTAATTATTTTTTTAAAACACATCTAAACATTTATGATACATCAGTATCTTAGAAATAAATAATTTTTTATTTGATGCAATATAATCGAAGTCCAAATTCTTCCTGTTGAACATACTCACACACACATATATATCTATATTTATATATTTGGCCCACAAAAAAAGTTTTCCAATTTATAATATACAAATTTCTTCTACGTTTTTCTGAAGTAGTCTCTACCTCACCTGTTATATACTTCGTTATTTTTAAAATTTACTCCAATACATCTTCATTAAAATCTTCCTCATCCTTCCACTCTTCCAGATCTGGAGGAATCATTGCGAAATCTGATTGTCCATTACCCTCTTTAGATGATGCTTCTGAAATATTATCATTTCTGTCGTGAAAATACTCTAGGGCTTCTTCCAGTGTCAAACATCGTCTTTTTTCCTGTGAATACTTATCTGTAATAAAATACGAACATTCAGTATTAATGATATTTTAGTACACAAAATTCCCAAACAACATTGATTAGACTAATGTTGCATTTCCGCAACACTATTAAAAACATGAATTTATGAGCTTAAAACAGTAACGGTACCTTACCTGTTGAAGCCATTTTGTTTTTGAGTCTCTGGCTAACTAAGCAAAAAATAATTTTTATAAGACAAAAGAACAGTCTGCCCTCTATAACAACTATCTGAAATTAGTCACTTGTTTTCTATCAAAGCATGAAACTAAATTCATTTGACCTAGGTGTAAAAATTTTGCTAATTGAAAATAAAATTAATTTATAATCAACAGTTAGAATATGAAAAATAAAGTTAAAATTTCAGTTCAATTGAAAGATAATGAGAGGAATGTTTCAAAAAATGTGAAATTATTATTACGTTTTCACAAAGAGAATACAAAAGGGATTAGGACCCCATTACTCTTGAATATTCTTAAGTAAAAACAGCAGAAGCATCATCTATACACATCCTGATTTCTTATTTGATTCCGAATTGTTACTGGTGTTTATTAATTACTAAATGAAAAAATATATGAATGAAAGAAACCTTTAATATAAGAAAATTCTAATAATTTGCTTAATTCTCTATATTTTTAATAGTTATTTTTAGTTTGCTTGCATTGTCACTATTGTCTGTGATTAAAAATATGTTTAGCTACTATGAAAAGTATTAAGTTATTTGGAAGTGTTTCATACATTTTGAGTATATACAAATATAACATCAAATGGAAAATAACTTATTTGAAATACCTTGTAAGCAAAGCGTCAAAACAACCTTTTCAACAATATATTTTTTTCAAAAAATTATTCTTAGAAATATAAGAAATATTAGTTCATGATAAGAAGTACTAGTTAGTTAGCTCACCTTCCATCGTGTAATAAATAACTAATCAAATAAAGCATCATTTGTGTAATTTGTTGTTTTAATGTACAAGTAATTAAGAAACTCTTAATACTAAATCTCAAATATTACTATTTATATATGGTAATAATACCCAAAAGTGTTTATATGCCTCAACAAAATTAATATTTGTTTAACAATACATATGATTTGGATCTATAAGGTATTCCTTTTCATATGACATTGCGTTGATTTCAGAAATCCAAATTCGAAGAAACAGAATCTTTCCTCAGAAGCACTTAAAATATGCAAAAAGCTTTCTGTAAGAGAAAAAAACTGCTTCGAACATTTGCATATGAATAAAAGAAGAAAAGCAAAGTCATAATGGTATTGTTTATGTAGCATTGGATCTTTTTTTTCATTACGGATCTCACTTGTCACTGCCTTTTGAAAAAGAAATTTCCGTAATGGCTTCTAGAAATCGACTTTGCAATAAAAGTCGAATATTTTTATCACTCATCTGAAGTATTGTTAACGTTTCCTGTCAGACGAATAGTTTTTGTTCACGTTTTATTTTAGGGTACTAAAATGGGAAAGTGAAATTTGTGTGATGCCGATGGGCTTGTTTGAATCATCTTTATTTTGGTTTAATGTATTTACTACATAGTAATTTCTGATGGGAAAATAAAATAGTCATTTCGAAACACATATCTTTATTTCACTTTTTTCAACTAAAAGAAAATGAAAGAAGGGTACAAAATTTTTTTTATTTTAAAAATATTTTTGAGCATAGCATTATTTATGGTTATTGCCCACTATTTTAATCATGAAAAATGAACAAAATCATGAATCCGAGAAAAGAATGAAAGCATTTTTTTGAAAAGAAAAATGATTATTGAAACACATGAAAAGAACATATCAATTAGCTAGTCAAGTTGTGATAAATGAACATGTGGGTAGGTGTAAGCAAGAATATATTGTGTATGTGAACTTGATAGTACTTTACAATGTAATAAGTGAGTGAGTGAGTTTTGGGTTTTATAGCGCAAGAGCCAATTTTGGCTATGCTGCGCCAAACATTCGTTAAAATATTAATATAGGACGAAATATCTAAAAATACTGAAAACGCAGTTTCAATAAAAGTTAAAATTTCAAATCGCATAAAAATTGGTTTCCAATGATTAAAATTAGAACAATTTTTGGTGAGGGGTTTCCCCTCATCACACATGTCAGATATGATCTTAAAATAACAGACATCTTAAAAACAGATAAATGAAAAACGTGTAAATAAAAGTTATAAAATTTCATAATAAAATCTAGACCGTAATTTTAATAGTTTCTGAATCGGTGGGTTGGGGAATTCCCCACCAAATTCAATAAGTATAATTGAGAAAAGGTTAGTTTCTATTTTTAGTAGGGGTTAAAAGTAAACTTCCTTTGTAGTATGTTTTTCCGTTTTTATACGTGAAGTTAGGATCCGGTTCATATTCCTCCTCTTCCTCCACGTCGTACATAATAGTGTCTTCCTCATCCGTAGTATATTCGAAAGGTGCCGACTTTTTTGGCTTATGTGGCGTCATCTTGATTTCTATATTCGGTTTTTTATTTTTTTTAGGGGGCCGCGTTTTGTTACGAGGTTTGAAGCTTGAGTTGTGGAAGGTATGGTATTGGATGTAGTCGTATCAGTTGAAAGAACAGGACTTGCTTCATTTGTTAAAGGTGTAAACATTGATACTGTGGATGAAGAAGGTGCTTTACTGGATGAGACAGATGCAACTGAGGTAGATAGACTAGTAGATGTGGCGGGTGAGACTGTAGAAATGGGGCATGTCGAAGGAGAAGGTGTTTGTTTGGATGAGGATAATGCGACAGATTCAAGAACACTATTGGACGTGGAGAGAGCATTAGTAAACAAAGGAATAGGTGGCTGAGAATCTGATACGGATGCAATATTAACGGAAGATGAGGATGGTATGAGTTGTGCTTGAGTTGAGGTACATGATTTGTTAACTGTAGGAATTCTGGATGGCATTTGTTGTGGAATGGATATTGCAGGTTGTAACAATTTTAATGGTGGGCAAACTATTTTGGTAATATTTTCATCTGTTTGTGAGGAACTGCTTACCGTTAATGGTTTAGCAGCCTGAGCGTAAGTTTGAGATGGTTGTGGGGCTATTAATTTTCGGGCTTCTACATATGATATATTTTTATTAGTTTTAATAGTTTGGATTTCTTTTTCGATTTTCCATTTAGGGCACAGTTTGAGTCGGACGAATGAGGCTGTGAACAATTAACGCATTTCTGCTCCAGACTGCAATCTGTGGAAGGATGTCCAACAGTTGCACATCTGGAGCACGTCAATTGCCCACGGCAGGAAGTTTGAGAATGTCCGAACCTCTAACATTTAAAGCAGCGCAGAGGATTCGGAATGTATGGACGGATTTTACAGTTTAAATAACCAGCTTTTATTGTATTTGGTAGTTTCGGGCTTATTGAATGTTAATATTAAATGTTTTGTAGGAATAATTGTACTATTTTTTTTAATTGTAATTCTCCTGACCTGGATAACACCCTGGTCAGAAAATCCATCAAGGATTTCTGCTTCAGGGGTGGTCAACAGGTCAGGTTCAGAAATGACACCGCGGCTGGAGCTTAGAGATTTGTGGGGAGTTACACTTACTGAAGAGTTTAAAAAGGTTTTGGCAAGAAGAAACGACTTTGTTTGAAGAGCGGAGTTGGTTTCAATGAGTAGATCACCGGAACGTAAGCGTTTTACAGATTTCGGTTCACTACCTATTCCTATGAGGGCTTTGTAAACAGCAAAAGGCGATTTAAGTAACATTTCATTATTTGGCAGTGAAAGTAATAAAAACCTTGTATGTTCTGATATTTGATCGACGTTAAGAGTGGGTAAATTAAGGCCTTTACCCGGGCACATCAGCATTGGATCCATAAGAGAAAATGAAAATTCGCCCTGGCGTGCCTCCACCCACCACGGAGTCCAACAAGGGAGGCAGTGTGCCGGTCAACTGACATTTGTTAGGCTCGGCGCTTACCTGGAGTACACCCAGAATATAGTACTACAGCATCAGGCGAGATCTAACGGGTAAACCCGCCACCCTTATCTGCAGCACTAACCCTACAGCAATGTCTCAGAGGAGACTTATCACCAGCCGATTGACAGGAGCGGGCTCACTCCTGTCTCCCGTCTACAGCGAAGCGTGGGCCAAAGGGAACGCAAAAGGTATCCCCAGGACACCATTTTCCTCCTTACGGGACGCCGCCCACGGCAAACATACGGGTCGGAAAACCAACGTTGTTAGTAAGAAAACAAAGAAATAATACGAACATTAAAATAAGTTGTCGAAAAAAAAATATTAAACGAATTTAACGCAATACAAAACGAAAAATATAGTATTATTAATGAATATTTTGAGTAATCTAATAAAAAATTAATCAATAATTTTGTACATGTGAATTTCGAAAATTGTCTGTAGTCTAGTGAGTGAGTGAGTGAATGTTGGGTTTAATGGCGCAAGAGCCGATTTCGGCTAAGCGTCTGTAGTCTAGACGGGAAAAGAAGAAAAGGGAAAATTGAATGACAAGATGGTCGAAAATAGAGAAGGATCACTAGGGTACCCCGGGTTCGTGACACCCGAGTTTACCAAAGACAGTAAACCCCTTGGGAAAAGGAAAAGATCACTAGGGTACCTCGGGATTGTGACACCCGTACTCACCCAAAGAAGGTGAGCCCCCTGAGGGGCCTTTACAATGTAATAAAAGAAATAAGAAAAAAGACAAAATATAAGAATGAAAATGAAAATATTCTATACAAATTCAAAGAATTTAAAAAAAAGAATTCTAATATATATATATATATATGTGTGTGTGTGTGTGTGTATTGCGCGTATTTGTATAAAAACTGACAAGTTAAAAAGAAATTTTCGCTGAATTCCGATTATGACGTAAAATATAAAATTAAAAAAAATACATATTTTTGAACTAAAGAAGATTTGAAAGGTTAAGATTTTCAATCTTAATATTTCACATGAAATGATTTTAAAATATAACTTATGTAGAAAAAAAAGAAATATGTATTACTTTGAATTATAGGGGAAATCAGTTTTAAAAACATTAAATAGTATAAGAAATTGCCAGAACTACAAAACATTATATTGTACAACTTTATGGTAATAGTTTTCAGCAATAGTTTTTAAAAGAAATACTTCTATAAGAAATTTTTGCACAACTTCTTTTATAATAATGAGTTTGTATACTATTATAAATAGAGTAAACAAGTTTCATTATAAAAATATAATTGTATAAATAATTACTGAAATATTTTGAGATAATTAATAAAGTTATAAATTAATACAAGTAATATTTATTTAACAAAATGTAATTTTTTCTTTTTTTTGCTAAAACTGTTGAGTTTTTTAAAATCATGTTTTTGTACGAGCATTTCAAAATCAAGAGAAAAATTCTTTTGATTTATTTATTCATAATTAATTATAAAAATTAGATTTTCAAATGAAATTATAGATTTTTTTTACTTTGTAAATCATTTATCATGAAAATTGGATTTATTTATATAACCATTTCTTCTCATATTCAACATTTGTGCGTTACAGTATTCAAGACTTCTTAAATAAGGCACACTAATCAACATGTACATTAAGAAACGTTATACCATTTCTGACTAAATATTTAAATATATTTTGACTTAACAAGAAAATGGAAAATATATTTGCTCTTAAGATCATGAATAGCTTGTGCCCCAATGCACGCAATGAAACAAGCGTATGTTATGTATGTTAATAAGAAAATCTAATGTTGGGGCATAATTTCAGTTAAGACTTAATTTTACATACTTATTTTAATGATACTCATGACTAGCATTAAAGTTCACATTCGACATGAGTATTCGTCATAATACAAGTCAAGATGTTCAATGGGATTAAAGGAGCAAGTTGTGCCTAAGGATCGTTCAACATTTGGGCTGGAGTGATGCTACCGCTTGACAGTGTTAGGAGGAATATTTAAACAATGGAGAACACAGTTTCAATATAGCAGTGGTTGACTTAGAGTGAACAGTGAAGTGGCTCTCCTGGCAAATGATTACAGTAAAGTGGCTTTAGTAGAAAATGATTTGTCATTACCTACTACCCTATGCGTTACTTAGACCCCGCTGACTATAAAGGGTCTGAGTCCACAGTGTCTTCGAACTAATTACCTTGATTGGGGTACTCTGATAAACGCACTTAGGTGAAGGACTCGTCCATTCGAGGATCTTAGTGACCGGAGTAAAATTGTTTTCAAGGATCAGCTTTCCATGATTAACAAGACAAGCCTGCGTAATTCCAATTCAGAGGCTGAGTAATACCTTCATGTCATCTTCATACTCAATAATCAATCTTCGTTACTATTAAAAAAAATTTTAACAGTGCATTTTTTCAAAGAGTGTAGTTTGATAGATATATATTCACACACACATGCATATATTCAGAACTTTTATAGCCATTTGAAAACTGTCTATCATATGCATTTAATTGAAATGAATTGAAAATAATTTTACATTCACTATTTAATGTTACATTTCTGAATAAACGCAAGCTTAAAGGAAATGAGTGAGAAAAGAAATATTCAAATAAAGATTTAGATCAAACAAAATATTCAGTTTGTATATAGACGAAAATATGTCCGAAATGTTTCCATAAGCATTTCTAAAAATGCATTTTTACTAATATTATGTATGTTAAACATAAATGTTAGTTAGAATGATTTTACTAATTACGTTCTTAAAAAGAAAGAAAAGTATTATTTTGGGATTAGAGATTTTGCATTTAATCACAATTTAAAATGTAATTTTTTGTACCTTTCAGTGTAATGACTTACTGATTATTAATTTTTAAGCATGAATTCGTAGTGAGATACCTAATTTATTTTAAAGAAATCTCTAGTGGTCATTTCTGAAAACTATTGACCGTTCAAAATGCACTAATAAGAGGGACAAGATATGTAAAATGTAAATTCTGTTGAAGTATAGAAAATGGCATAAAATTGTAGAAGTGCTGAAAATATTGTGAAGAGAAGAAGATGATGAAATTAGAATATTGACGGTCACACTGCCATGAATGGCAATAACTATTCCGACACATTTCAGCATTGAGATAAAAAGTTGCATATGTTTTGATGGGGTATGGCAAAAACTGTTTTCCTCCACATAGTATCAAATTTCTCTTGTAGGGCAGTGGGCCGTGTATGCATGGCAATCCTTCTAAAAAAATTGATCATACGTGTTCATTTGAAGATAGATTGGGAAAAAATACAGGCTAAGGTAGAAATGCAGTGTAGTAGGCAACGAAATCTTGAACATTGCTAATGATCCCGAATTGTCGTTTTGGAATGTAGCTACAAGCAAATTCTTAAAGTAAGAGAGAATACAAAAGTCTCTAAAACCTGAGTAATATAGCACTGTCTCAGATTAATGTACTGAAGATGCATGCATGTATATCAGGGGTGCAGGAGTGAAATCAAGTAGTAAATAAATCATATTAAGGACAATTACACTACAGCGATGAATAAGGCAACAAATAAACTTTTACGTACAATTCATTCGTCTTTATCTTCTTTGTCCATAACCGAATTTAAATGCACCACTAGAAATATAAGTGCTTATGGTTTTGTGACAAAGATATTCGTAACAATGGACACTTTTTGGATATTTTACAGTACTTCAAATGATGTTGAAATATATATGTTAGTATTGACTGTTGTGCAGGAAAGCATGTTTATTGTGAAATGATTTCTGATGCATCAAAGGAATTCATCACTGCTATTTACTCAATTTGCTTGTTATCATGAGTACTAACGTGACGAAGCTGGTAAAATCGGTATAGCATTCAATTGCTCCTTCCTCCTACTTTCTTTCATGTAGCTGTTTTATATAGGATACGTTTAATGGATTTTCAGAATGACATTCCGTATTTTGTATCATCGTTCACTTTTTGCATTCAAACACAGTACCTTTCTCTAATGCATTTCGAGTTTCTCTTTTAGGTCTTGTGAAGCTGCTAATTAAGTGTTTAAAAAACACTTGTATTGAAAAGCAATTTAAGTACTTTTAAATGTATTCTGTTCTCTTTTCATCTTGCATACATTGGTGACTGTCCCTTATAATGACCTTTACAGGGACATACTATTTTCCCTTAGGAACATTAAAGATAGTATACCAAGAACAGAACTTAGTAATGAAATAAAGTTCAAGTGAGATCCAGTTGAGAGATTCAATTGATTTAAAAGACAGCTGAGACCAATTATTGTAAGTACAATCAGACAAATACTATGCACCATTACTACACCGTCAGACAATCTCTCCTGCTGCAATGCTGTTCGGCACTGAGTTCATTAGACGTCGGATGTTGACTTGAGGCAAGACGAACTACATGTCCGGAAAAACCAATTCCAATCAAGTTCAGACATACATGGTGGGCATCCGGCATTTCAGGTGGTTTTACAAATGCTCTGTAGGAGGAACAGTCTGAGGAGTACGCTGATCATGGAAGAGTTGGTACATGACATAAAGTATCTTGAGGTACTCGAGATATGTGTGAGCGAGCAGTATCTTGATGAGAAATTGCTCCATGAAGTATATTCAGGAGTTATCAACGTGGGGTTGAAGAATGTCATTTACGTAACGCCGCTCACAGTTAAGGTTCCTCAATCCACAATTAGATTCGACTGGCTGTCAGAGACTATAGCCTCCAGACTAATATGTTTACTGTGCGGAAATTGTGTGGTGGAATGCGTACGTAGAATTGCACCTTTCAATAGGAATTCTCCACACGATCACATTGTTATCAACTGTCCTCCAAATGAACAAATCCTTTATTACTAAACACACCCTTTTAGAAATTTGTGGCATTCCACATCATTCTGTCTTGGAGCCATTGTAGATGGAAGCATTATGCTTCGGCGTTAAAGGTAGTGAGCGGAAAAAGGGTGTTTGGATTGCGAATTCGCTGATTTCCCTATAACAACTAGTATCTACACATATAATTGTACCGTGCACGAGAACTTGGCACGTAATATTTTGATCCTCTCGTTTCATCTTCTCAGTCACTCCACATCACGCTGAGCCACCTGTGATTATCATGCCTAGGATCAGGTTCATTTCTAACTCACTTGACTGTGCTAAATGTCTTTCCACATGTCTACCTAGAATTAATTGGTTATTAAAATTCTCCTAAAGTCGGAATGTAATAGTTAGGTACATGAATCTTCCATGATATACCAGTTTATATGGGACCATCTTCCTGATTGCAGCACACTATAGAATCATTTGGTCAGGAACAAATGGTATCAAATTGAATCATTTTCATTTCGGACATCTATCAACTACTTGAAAGTTTCACTGACTGTAGTTCGCTTTCATTTTGGTGCCTTAATTGTGTGTTTCTTAGTGTATTTCTCTTCGCGATATACGGATGATGGGAATCTTCGGGTTTTAATGCTACATTAATGGGTGTTGCATTTTTGTTTGACATTGGGTGTAGTAACAGTGATAGTCATGCATATACAGATTATTTATGCAAATTATTTTTTTCAATAATTTTTTAAATTTCTGACTTTTATGTGCAAAAAGTAGACGCAATTAAATTATAATTGTGATTACCTTTTACTTACTTTGCGATAAAATGTTTATGCCCTAGCTTAATAAATCTAATAATATTATATTGAACTCATACAATTAATTTGGAATGATAATAAGATTAATTGTACAATAATGGTTAAACTTTAAAATATCGCGAAAAAATTTTGAACTCATATATCTTGATTTAATAATAACTTCATACGTTTCTCGTTCTACAGCTTACATTATCATTAATAATATTTGTTCTTTCAAAACTTTGCAAATTAATTGACTTTTGTCGGATGGCATATACATGGACACACTCGCCAATATTTTCGTCATCTTTCTTAAAATCAATAGACACTGCAGACGAGCGAAGGAATAAACTTTTAAGAAGAGAGGCCGACGTCTGAACTAATAAGACTTGTCGTTGCCAAATGATCGATGATCATCGGATGTAGTTAACTGAAAATCGATTAAATCAAATAAGGTTAAATATTTAGAATACATAATAGAAAGGCTTTGATTGTAACGTTTAACGATATGGTGCTGTTCATTATTTGTGGCACATGATATATAGGGGGATTCAAAACAAAAATAAATAAATAACAATACCTTACAATTGTACATTACGAGTGCATTCTTTCATTCGATACTTCTGAAAATGATCATTTTTTCTGGAAGACTCAGATAAGTTTCTTCCTATAATTTTATTTTTCTGCATATGCAATATCCGATATATTGCTGTTGTTTAACAGATAATATTGTTTTTAAAAAGTTCATTAAGATTACAAGAATATTTTTTACGAGTTTTCTTTTGTGATCTCTCAGATAAATTATAGATTTTCATTTCTATATGCATATTATAATATATGAAACAGACGTGGCCGTTGAAAGGTATTTCTTTATAAGATTATTATTTCTACGATTCATGTTGCATATTTAATATTATCGAGGAGGCAGTCTTGGGGTTAGTTATTTTTTGTTTATTAAACACTTGAACATGTAGACACACAGATAGACGGAATCACAAAGAAACATACAGACACCACAAAAATACACAACACAAAGCACAAACCAAGCTGCAGCCGGCTACATGTTGAAGCAGACAAATACAGAAGCGAAAGAGGGACGGTCTCCAGGAATCTCGGTGTATATATAGTCGGCTCAAATCACATGATATGAGTGGGTGGATAGATGTAGCTTAAAATACTGTCGTTAGGTGGCCTAGCAAGTTTATTGTATTGAAACTTGGGTCCTGAAGGGATGGACCATAGATGGTTAAAAGTTATTTAAAAGGCCATTACTCATTTTTACTGCATTATAATTTTTTACATATAAATATATATTATATATATATATATGTGTGTGTGTGTGAATATGTGAAAGAAAAAAAATATTTGAAATTTATTAAAATAAAAAAAAATCTATGTAACAAGTAAAATTTTAAAATAAATGAAGTAAATCTTAAAAAAATGGAATCAGAATTCTATAAAATTAATGCATACAGGAAATTTAAAAATAAGTTTAAATATATAACAATTATAAAATGAATGTGATATTATTATTATTATCAACTAACTTATAACTGCAGATCTTAAATACACGAAAATCATCAAGTTGCGATTGACAGAAAACTATGAAATGTGAAGCTCTTCGTACTTAAATATTCATTTTAGGATTCATTATGCAAAATGTTGAAATTTCTTTGTAAGTGCGTAAAAAGTTTCAGAATGTATGTCCAATGGTGAAAATTGTGATTAAAGTGTAATCAAAGTCTTCATTATACCTTAACAATTTTTTGTGAAATGTGTTTCTATTTTTGGTTAGCATTTGGAAATATTGTGGCCTAAGGGAATATTTTTTGTAGTGATTCTATAGTGCTACACTCATTAATGCCTCACTTTAAAAAAAATGAAGATTAATTTACTTTTAAATTGAATTTAAATTAAGAATAATTAAATATATAGCTAAATATTTAATGTGCATGTGGAAAGTCAATACTATAAAGAAAGTAATTGAAAACGCTAACAAAAATTGCGAAGTTATTATAAATCAGGGGTAAAACTTATTCATGAAAGAAATAAAGTACAAAAATGTAATAAAATTTCAGCAAACATTAGTGATATTTTTCCCTATTGGCTTATCATTTAATCTCCAAGTCCATTTTATGTCTAGTAGGAATACAGTTAAGAAATTTTCTTCACAATTCAACAGTAATTCAGTTGATACTTTCTGCGAAACTTTTTATAAACATCTTTTCTGTGAGATTTGAGATTCTAATTATCAAAGGTAGTTATATATATATATAAAGAAAAAATCTATTTATTATATAATTGATCACAAATTGAAAAAAAATGCTTGTGTTCTGAATATTAGCACACTATCAATATGAGAGAAAAAAATGTTTCTTTTAATAAGAGAAAAAAATTGTAAATTTCAATTATATTTAAAATGCTAAACTTTCTAAGAGTATTTAAATAAGTACCATGTTTTAATTTGCATAAATAAACAATAAAATAAAATTTGTAAATAAATTTATAAAATATGCATAAAGACATGCATACCTTTGAAGTATGCATAATACACACGTATGACATATTCGCGAATTTTCATTATAATTCTAATTTTCTAATTCATGCTTGTTTTAGTTACAATTTATTAAAAATAAAAATTTACTTGGATAGTTCACATTTAAATCTATTTAAGGTTTTTAGAGTATCAAAAGGAATTAAATTGATCAAATTGGCCAGAAACAAGCATTTATTGGACAAAATAAACCCTCAGAATGAATTTACAACGGTTCACAGCGGTTGTAGTGCGACCCATAATAAGGAGAGAACCGCCTTCACTTGAATCAAACAAAAGTTATTATCAAGTTTCTTACCGCGGTTCTCCAATGGCAAAATGAAATTCTGTGAGGCGGGGACATGGTTCTGGAGATGGTATATCAGAGGAAATGGGATACCACATGCATATGTTTCTGATTTTGTACCTCTATAAATATAGGGCATTAAGGATTTTTAATTGATGCTTTAAATTCGTTTGAATCATTTAGTTTGAGTGTAATAAACTGTAGATAATATTCGTGAACGTTAGATTGCATCCAGGCTGATTCAAAGTACTGCTCCTGATTGAGCAGTACTGGGGAGTATTCTACGGTTGTACCTCGAAGAGAGAAGTTGGTACGCTCCGCCAGTGAGTTTGAATGGAAATTTTGTGTCTGCCAAAGGCATATGTAACGGAGGCCATAGTGGTCCGTTTTTCGCATTCTCTAAACAGCTTGTGAACAACTTAAGACCTGTATAAACATTCTAAAAAAGGTGTAAAATGTTTGTTTGTGTTTGTGTCTTCATGTGTTGCGATTATTGATGATTGAAAAAACTAATGCATTATTAGTGTACCATCTTTACGCTTAGAATATCCACGACATTACCCGAACTAAAATAAACGAGCGTAATCCATACTTATTTGTTGTTTGTTTAAATCACAAGAAGGAAAATGTTCATTCTTTTAAAATGAAACTTCATATAATGTATACTTATTTAATTTCAGTATTGAAGACTGTTTTTAAAAAATGATTTTTGACGATTTACACACTTGCTTTAAATAGAATTAGATTCTAAATTAACAATTAAAAGGCATTTCATCCTTTTATTTTAAAAAGTAATTGTCCCTTTCTGATTTTGAAAATGAATGAAATATTGTATTTCATTTACATGTTTCAAGGATAATTTTAAATTAATCAGGGGCGCAACTACCCAAGAAAACCAAGTCTTACTGTGTCCATATCAGTTTCATGACCTTGGGCACTATGGTGCATCAGCAGATTTCCGGTCAGATGGTCAGCTGGACGTGAAACCCCCAGTGTGTTGTTTCCAAGCAAGCTTAGTACTCATTTAAGAACCCGCATTGCATTGAGGAAATTAAGTGAACGAATGAAAAAAAAGAAGCTTTATGACATAA
>BMAO01031099.1:0-16435 GCA_019973975.1 Trichonephila clavata | reverse complement strand
ATGTTTTAACCCGAGATCAGGCGCGCACTAGTTACTAACGTTAATGGTTGCATGGCTTGACCGAGTCCCCTCAATTCTTTTTTGATATTTATTTTTATTGTACAAAAAATCACAATTCTAATGAATAATTTAATTAAGAGAAATTATACTTACCTGCTCTCAAGCACTTTTAAACTGTTCTTTGATAACTTGAGTTATAACTAATTCAATAACTAGTTCAGTTGTGTGTGTGTGTGTGTATTGGATTTTTTTCATCCAATAAAACTGAACTAAAAAGTTTTAAATGTGTGAGATCTTAATAAAAGACGCAAATCACAGACAATTTTCGTTATCATAACAGGAATGTTATTTGCAGGCAAAACTATCATATTTTGTTCAAGTTATTGTAATTTTAATGTCCTTTGATAATCGACAAATCGCATGCTGAACTTTTACTTGCTTGTGTCATTTTGCAGGGCAGAGTTTCTCATGTGGTACACTTATTACATCATATTACTCTTGATGGCATTTCTTAAAGGAGTTCTTTTTTTAGGTAGCATAAACGTTCGAAAGCAGGAACCATTTAAAGTACTCCATCATGAGTATGAATGATGGCTGTTACATTGTTGTTGCTAACTTCTTTTAGAAATACTTTTTTTAATGTATTTTGCATTTTATGGAATGGTTCAAATGATTTATCCTTCATATTTTTTTTAATTTGAATTGTCAATCTTTTTTTAAAATTTGAATTCAGTCGTGCAATTTCTTAAGTGCTTGCTCAGAATTCTTAATTTTCTTTGTTAACTATTTGCCATGAATTTTTACTTCATTTCTTAGAATTGAGTTTAGTATAAGTATCTAATTATTACATGTTGCAGTGGGAAAAAGGCCGCTGAAGACTAGAATTATTTGAATTACAATATATTTGCTATTGGACATGGAGAAATAAATGACTACTTGAAGAGAAATTGAAGTATGGACACAAAAATAAATACTTTAACAGATTATTCACACAATTGCGCAAAACGTATTCGCTATTAACAAACCATACACTGTTGCAGAAGTGGAACTTTAAAAAGGTTATACTAGAAGGAACTAAAAGAGAAATAAAGTATATGTCTCTTATCTGAGTAAATACTTTGATTCTGATACCGACTGTTTTTTCATCTTAACCGAATTGATCTTTGTATCAAAGGTAATCTGTGTATTCCAATGGTAATTTCTAAGAGTTTAATCCTAAAAATTTATTTGTAATTCTTTTGCGAAAGCGCAATTTTTGGAAAATTTTGCTTTGATCTGGTAAACACACACAGTCACATCTACTAATATGTTTGAAATCATTTTTGAATTAAAACTTCTTTAGGCGCGAGAGTGAATGGGAAATTTGCCCAGTTTTGCGTAATAGGGAAAAAGCAAACGGAAATAGTGATTTCCCCGCCATCCTTCCAATTCGTCTCCATGGTAAAGAGATAGCGAGCGGGGGACACCACCTGACTTGCGTCGTATCCGTAAAAAAATTGGACGATTGCTCAGGGGGTTTGGCGAAGGACATCTTGAAGTTTGGACTAAAGACGTTTAGGTATTTGAGATCTTAAGTGGGTACCCTTAAAATTCGTAGCAAACTCACGTGGCGTATTTTCGTAGTTTTTATGTAATAAACGTGCAGTTTTCAACGAATAAACGCGCCTAAAATATTACCATAAAAGGGCCCTTTCCGTCAGAGAAGTCTCTAAAGCATTGTTTATATGTCACTAACGTTCACGCGAGAAACCATATTGATAGCTTATTGTAAGCAAAAACCGTGACTTCTGTGAATGATGCATTAAGTTTATATAATTAATTTTTATTTCCAATGAAATGAAATTAATTTTAGTCTGAATGCCTAGAATAAATGCAAAAAGAGGAAAGTTATTTCATGAAAGAAGAAAAAAAAGGAAAACTAGCAGCAAGTCCAGTCGAAATTCTTAAATCACCAAGTAGTTCTGTCGCAGCTGTTATCATCTTTATCCTTAAAGTTTTAGTGCTGTACACACCAGAAGCTACTGTAATCATTGGATCCGATAATGATTAAAGCGGATTATCTTAACTGGAGACTTAAATGTTAATGATGCTTCAAAAGAAGAAAAGCCACTCATTGAATACATAAAACGGACACTGAATTTAACCGTGACTACTGATTCCAGAGAAGGAGCAACAATGTAAATAACCACGGTCGATGCAGTTTCGCCCGTTTTCTTGATTGACTACAATCGAGGATTTTATACTTCAGTTTCTCACATCTATTGTGTCTTTCTTGGAAAATGATAAGGTCAGAAAATTGAATAAAAATCTTACTTTCATACAATGAATAAAGTGCGAAATTTATTTGATTGAAGTAAGTTCTCAAAGCAGTTTATAATTAGATCTTTTCCTGCATTTACGGCCAACGTCGCCAAAGAAGTTTCACTCCTATCACGGGGCTTTCCAAGTTGCATTTTTTTATATTCACGCTGGGAAGCAAATTTCGTCCGTTAAAATTCAATTTACCCAAAGAATTTTTTTTTTATGCAAGGAAGATAACTTAGTTTCATGTTCCTTTGTTTTTATTATTTACATTTTTCTTGAAAGAAGGAAGACACTTTAGACGTGTTCACTCAATTTCAATTTAATACTATTTAAATACTATTAAAATTTAAATACTATTTAAATACTATTAAAATTTAAATACTATTAATAATACTATTTCAATACTATTATTTTAATACTATTTAAAATTTAAAAAAATATTTATAATAGTGATGAATTTAAGCTGATCAAATAAAAGAAAAGAAAAGCATAAAGAATATTTCTGTAACCTAGCACTTCTCGCGCTGGGTATGTGATACTCACCGTCTAACTCTTTTTCAACGCTCCTTCTTAACTTTTTTTGGGAAAATGGATAGTTTCTCGTGTAGCTGACTTAAATGTCATATCCTTTGGAACCTTAGTTATTAGGAGAATTCTAAATATGTGTTTTTGGATACCGATTCTTCAGGTATGTCATACTCTGAGCGTGAATTGCCGTTATAGTCCGGAATGCATGAGCACGTTTTATCTTCATTATGCTATTGCTTATTATTGCAGTTATGATGAAGAACTGTGATATATATATATATATATATATATATATATTTAAGTAATTAACCAGATACAGAATTTAATAGATATAGTAAAGTAGTATGATCGGGTGAAGAAATTCTCTTCGCGGTTATGATAAGGAAGAATCAAATAATAAAATGTATAACAGCAAGTATGATTCCTCCATGTAAATAGATCCATATTTAGAAGAGGGAGACATCATTGAAAATAAAAGTTTTATAGTTAGAGACACAAAAAATTAAGGAATAATGTACTTTTAAAGGAAACAACTGTGTATACACTAATTATTCACTTTTAGTTAAACTTTTGAAAAAAAATAAATATTCTTAAACAATACAAGAAAATAAAAAAAAATCTCAAATTTTTGAATTTAAAGAATAGAGAAGTTTATTCCTATATATTTAGTTTTAAAAATGATAGAGTTTTTTTTTTTTTAAAAATGGAAGAACCAGGGAAAACATCGCTTACGGCGAAATTGAAGGTTTGTTTAAATAATGCACTGAATGCCCTTATAATAAACAGAAATACTAAACTTACAGGTGAAAAATATAAAATACACATTGTAGACCCTACCTTTCTTCCTTTTTAACTTTTGTATACAAATTTTACGGTAAAACTGGATGAGAAACCCTGCTCGAGAACTTTCGGTCGCTCTTTTCATTCGAGTGAAGCCAGGTTGTGAAGGATTATTACTTGAAAAGCACGAGACATTAAATTAAAATATAAAAGCACGAGGTCTGAAATTGCGTGATTTTATTCTACACACACAATCGATAAAAAATATATGTGTCACCTAGATTTTCATATGCATTAGAAAATAGAATTAATATTATACGAAAAGACTATATTATTTTATTTAGAGTCTTCTCGAACAATGGCCATTAAAATTTAGTGAACACTTCATTGTTTTATCGTAGAATTTAAAACAGGACATTTTTCTACCGACCATAAATTTAAATAAATACACTAGTACTATATTTTGATATAATATACAATTCAGGTAGATGTATATCATCGAAGAGTTGTGTACAACACTTTTGTTCAATAAATCGGCGTCAATTTATGACTCCTTTTTAAACTAAGAAAAAACATAAAATTTCTCTACATCCCTGAATTCCTAACGTTATAATATATTGCGTTTATTGAACATTTCATGGTGGTAAATATCTTCCTAGCTATTGATTTAAATCTTCTATATTAATCTGAATATAAATGTAGATTTCTGACAAAAATATTTTTTAATCAACATTTCAATCGTTTTACAAAAACAACTTTATCTTCCTCAAAATCAAATAAAATTTTTAAAAAAATTGACTGATAACTATACAATAAAAATATTCTCTAAAAATTCTATTGTTGGAGAAGTGATTCCATTAAAATTTGATTTTTTGAATTGACGGTGCGATATTAAAAACTCGCCTTGTAGAAGGGCTAAGCACGTTAAATTTATTTAGGCTTAATACCTCATGTTGTCTCCTGTATCAAATTGACACTAGAACGTCCATCGGAGTCAATTTGATACTGTAGCGTGTTTACTTTATTCTCCTTTTTGCTCTTTTACAGGGAATTAAAAAAACTTTGTGACTTTTCATCATTTTCTTTGGTCATTACACATAAAATGTTTTGTGGTTCTAGTTTAATTTGGAGTGATATTCCAACTAAATGTACCTAGAACGTCCGCTGGTGTCATTTCGATACTAATGCAATTTATCACTATAAAAAGCTCACGTATAACAAACATTGTCCACTTTTATTTTCCTGTTATCCAACTATTGTCCAATAAAAACTTTCCAAATTTTTATCACAAATTTTTTGGACCTTAAATGCAGTGTTATTGAGTTCACAGTGGAAATGAATCAATTATAAAAAAAATATTCTTTCTAAGTGTTTCGTGAAAAAGTATTTACTCATAAAACAAATTCAATTCAATTTTCGAAATTATAGCAGAGCAGACACCATGAAACGATGTCTCTTAAAAAAGGTCTAACCTCTGATGAAATTGCTTATTTCTTGTGACTGCTTTCTAAAAATTAATTGGCTCGAATTTTGATTCCAGTGAAGACATAAGATTGAAGGAAAATGATTGCGAATCTGAATTAAGCGTAGTTGTCATTGAAAATATTTAATTAAATCCTGATCTATATATATATATCGGTAGGGATGACATAGAATAGATACCGCATAATATTTATGTTCCTGGCAGATTTGAGACCCGAAATGTTTTGCGATAAAGCATTTTTGAACATGCTTCGTTCAAATATAACATCAAAGTCAGTTTCTTATGATATAAATTGTCAAAATATATGATAATTAATTTAAATAATATTAAAAAGTCTTAAAACTTATACCGTACTGAACAATAGTCCTGCCAACATTTAGTTAAAACATTTACTTTTTATATTTTATATCACGATGTCAAAATGACACCGGTGGACCTTTATCGGTAAAAGAAATCCCGTGAGATCTAGTGATAAGTTCAAGCTTCGAGGTGTGGTTCTCTATGACAGCATGAAAAGGTGTAAATTATATGTCCCCGAACTTGCTATACCGTTGAGAGAAAAAAAACAAGAGCAGATGCATAAATGCTTTCAAATAGGCGAATGTTTATATTTATAATACCGGAGTAAAGCCAAAAAAATGCTGTATGGATCATCACAAATGAATAGATTCTTTTTGATGATCTTTTCTTTCCTAAATTAGTTTGAGGTAGAAGTTCCCAAAGTATTTTCTACGAATTCCGGGGATTGATACATTACTGAATAGAAAATTAAAACTAATTACGAGACCTTGGAAAAAGAAAATCTGCTAAAAATTATATGGACTTCAAAATTTTCCTAATTTAACTATTTGAAAGTTAAAATAAGTTTGTAATGAATTTAAGTTTTAACAATTAAAGTAAATATAAAAAATTACACATCATACTTTAGAATGGGCTGATTCACTGTTGATAATTCCGGAATCATATATTATAGGTTTAAGTTTGAATATATACTTAACAAAGGGTCTTTAATTGTTGTTTTAGAGCCTCTGGTTGCTTCCTTTCGGTACTTTACTTTTAGTTTATCCTCTCACGCTTTTTTATATGGGGAATACATTATTATAGAAGATCAGGCTTTCCTGCATCTATAGTCCTTTTTTTAATGTTGCTGGTGATATCTCTAGGGGAAGGGCAACTTTGTGGACTCGGACGTATCAAGGACAACCATCACAGGGTTCGGAAGATCAGAACTGAGGTAAATTAAAGCTTGAAGAGAGACAAATATGGAAAATGATCATTTGGTGGTCTTATGTTCTGATACCTAGAAACAGGGAATGTGGAAGCTATATAATCTTGAAAGCTAAAGACATTTCAGTTGAGAGCCTATATACCTTTCGCTTTGAATCCGTTTACTGCTGTGTCTTCGTCTTAACTATAGATTATTATTCAAACAACAGAAAAATTACACTTTGTTGTCATTCAATAATATTTAACTAAAAAAAAATATCTTTTAGTTTTTTTCAAATTGCGGGACTATGATGGCGGCATTCGTATTAGATGCTTTGCCGGTGAACACTGCCTTCAAGAGTGTGTTATTGAACGACATAATGGTCTAACATTCTGAATTATGGTTTTGGTGCAATTTCGTATCATGGACGTTCTAATTTGCTTCGAATTCAGTGCAATATCTATAGCAACGGGTACGTCCGTGAAGTTCTATGGTCCGATGTCGTTACCTTCCTTCAGAGCATCTCCGGAGCTATCCTTTAGCAGGATAATGCACGCCAACATGTTGTAAAGGCTTTTCGAGACTTCTGTTCAGCCCAAAACATGCAACTGCTTCCATGGTCTGCTTAATTGCCAGATATGTTGCCAATATAGTACATGTGAGACTTAGATGGTCAACGTCTTACTCGTAATCCGCGTTTTGCAGAGTCAAAAGACGCACTTTTGCTTCAATATGGAATTCTCTTCCAGAAGCAAACATTCAAAATCTGTTTGACTCCATGCCACGTCGTATTGCTGGACATATTACAGCGAATGGTGGCTACACCAAATAACAGTTTGGGACACTGAATACGGTTTATTTGCTTTTAAAATTTTGTCATTTATTCTTACTAATACAAGTCATTTGTGCAGTACATTTAATTTCATCCTGCTGATTCCTTCATGGTGTTACATTTTTTACATACATCAGTTTATATCGAATAATGCTGTACAACATATTAAAGAAAATTACTCTCTCTATATATAGTTTGATTTCCAATTAAAATAAAAAGACATTATACGGTGCGTAATTGAACAAAATTAATATTTTGTATCGAAGTATCTTTAAAACCGCACACATAGCTGAAAATTATATTATGATAATTTAGAAGTTAAATTTTAAGATTAAATTTACCTAGTCGCTTTTAAAAACCATTTTTTTTTATCATGAGACAAGGTATTAATGTGTTAAGATATTAAATAACTGAGCAAGAGATTTGTTCCTCCATTCGATAGTTAAAGTTATATTATGATGCTATAGTTCTCTTATTCTTAGATCAGAATACATTATTTAATAGCCTGTAGAATATATCCTAATTATTATTATTAATGTAAATCAATAAAATTATAATATTATAAAAGTAATTACTTGCAGTCAATTCGAGTATCTAAAGAAACACTACTAACAGAATCAAGCGTTGTAATAAAATAAAAATATAATTGTTCTTAATTCTCTGTTTTTTTAAAAAAATTTTAGTATCTTTGCAATGGATTAATTAATTTTTCTGCAAATATTTTAAAATTATAGATTCATAAATGCTATATGTTTCACTTGTGCTAGAAATTTTTTTTATATGTCTTTCTTTGCAAAGCAATATTTCTGCATTTTTGTTAATGTAATTCAAGTAATTCTGGTTTTTTAAAATATTATTTAACAAAAACAATGATTTAAGGCAATATGCCACTGAAACACAATTTTAAGCGAAATAATTTGTTGATAACAAACTTAAATATAATGACAAAAATGGCTGAAAAAGAATTCTCGAATGGGAGTTACTGTCATATTCTGAAATCAGTAAATTGTTAAATATTAGCTTATAATAAATATAAACAACGTTTGTACTTAAGTAATTATTTATCCATTTTTTATTAACATCACATTATCAATAAATTTAGAAACTTTATATGAAATGTATTTACTTAGTATTTTATTTATTATGTTATTATTTTGTAACCAACAAATTCAAATTAACGATCTAATCCATTTTGAATTGTGAGTAAAACCACTAGAAGAAAACATATTAGTTATATTTCGCTTATTTTGCTGAGCAATAAACAAGATTATTCCGATAAAATCCTAAATAACAGAAATTTTGCAGTCCTCGTTAACCACTCTTACTCTTCCCTGAAAAATATCAACGTGGAGTCCCGCAAGGGGCCCTCCTCTCGCCCACGCTTTTAATATTTATGTCAATGATATTCCTAGGACAAGCTTCTCTACAATCTGCATGCACGCCGACGACACGGCTATCCTGGTACAGAATAGTGATTTAAAAACAATCACCCACGCACTACACAAACACCTAGCCAGACTAGAAGATTGGTTCTCCACCTGGAAAATTGCCCTTAATGTAGGCAAAACGGAGGCCGTCTTCTTTTCTCGTCACATTAAAAGAAACCACCAGATTTGTTTTACATAACACCCACAAACCCTGGTCTCAAAACACCAAATACCTTGGTGTCATTCTAGATAAAAGACTCACTTTCAAACAAAACATCACACGATTACGTAAAAATTTCAGAATTTCCGTGGCTAAAATCTACCCACTAATTTCCCGGAAATCCTTTTTATCTCTCAGAAACAAAATGCTTATTTATACCCAAATCCTAAGACCCACCCTCATCTACTCCTGCCCAATCTGAGATCATACAGCCTACTCGAACATAAACATCATCGAAAGAGCTCAAAACTTAATTATCCGTACCATCACAAAAGCTGACTGGTACATCCGAAACGATTATATCAGGTTTGCTCTAAACCTTAAAACCCTCAGAGAGGTGATCAAAAAGATCGCCATTAAATTCTTTACTAACATCAACACCCACGAAAATAGAGCAATCCAAAGAATAGAAAAATATCCTCTAAACCCTCTCATAAATAGACGCAGAAACATCCTCTGCTAAAACTAAAAATTTCATACTTCCAACTTCCACCCAGAAGCTCCCCCCCCCCACGAGAGGCTGCAACCCGATTGGCCGGCGCCATTTCTCTCAAAGCACTTCAAAACCCCTGCATTTTCAGGCAACTCGCATTCGCGCACCTACTCCGACTTTTTTTCATTCTCTTTCGCTCGAGTTTTTCCAGTGTTTGTTCGAATTGTTTCTTCTGCTCTCGCTGCTTAGCTTTGATACTGCTGTATTCAGATGCAATCCAGATCTTCGCTGCCGCATTTCATTCGGTGCCCATCACTTTTCAATAGAATACGTTCTATTGCGCTCTGTGTTTTCTGCTTTACTAGCCGATCAACTTTTCGACCACCGAAGTGCTCCCACTGCTTTTTCGTCTTTCCCGCCTTTGGACTTTTTCACCCATTGGAACTTCATTTGAAGGTCGTTTTACTCGCCGTCAGCCGGGGTCTCCCCCTCCCTACTACTACCTTTCTCTGACTGGACTTGGAAAACTTGGATTTTGAAACGGATTCTTCTCATTCTGACGCAGCATCTCCTGCATCTCTCTACCCACCCAACTTAGATGATTTGTATGACAAACTTAAAATGCGCGCAAAGGGTTCACTTGGAGTACTCACTGTCTGCTCATTCCTGGACTGCAAGATCAACGACTTGCCCACATTTACGTTTTCGCTGATGACGCCGAAAGAAACCAATATGTGGAACTGACATCTACACTATCCTGAACGAAGCCGCAGCCTCTACCGATCTACAAAACTCAAGGGAAGAGAAGCTGATGACAACATATTCAAAAATTGAAGTTTTCCATCTGAAAAAGACTACAGTCTTGATTTCAAAACAGTTTAAGAGGTCTCAGGGTTGTTAAAAATGTTTCGAGAGCACAAAATATGAACAATTTTCGACTAGAAATAATTCTTTGAGGTTAAAATGAAATAATTTGATTCTTTTACACATTTTTTATAAAGGAATAAAGTTTCAAAAAAGTATAAAATGTCTAAAATATAATCATAATTTAAAAATAATAAGCACATAAATATAAGAAAATTTTTTGTAAGAAACAAATAGTAAGTTTTACGACGCGCATGATATTTTCTGAAATAATAATTCTAATTACTAGCAATAAGTTGATTTATAAAGTCAAATATATCCTTATTAGATAGTAGCGAATAGATATAAAAAGAATAAAAAGGAATATTTTTAAAAAATAAAAAAAGTAAATTTAAAAAAAAAATTTAAAAAAATTTAATATTTTTGAAATTTTTTAAAAAATTACAAATATGTAATACTATAAATAGCTAGGATTTAAAGATTATGATAGAATTTATAATTCTGTAAAGTTTTATGCATCAAAGTATGATAGTTTTTGAAACGCAATGCGCGTAAGTGAAAAAAACACAAACTGAGAAAAAAGGCTTTAAAGTTTTAAATTGAATTTGAGAAAATAAATTTTAAAACTTACATGCTAAAATGCTCCAGGATCATAGGATATGCCTTCTTGTTGCTCAAACAGCTCAATTTCTTTACTCTTTTTAATTTTTTTGGCTCTGCGAGCTTCAAACGATGACGTGAAGCTCCTCGTTCTTGAGGTAAAGGTTCGGCAATTGTCACGTTCAGCCAGGGACACACAAATATTTTTGTTAATTTTTAAGCCAAATTTCTCTAAAATAGTAATAAGTATTTGATTTCCATCATTAAAAATGCTGGTTGCTATATTTCCAGCAATCTCTGCAATCTGAATGCTAGAATCAATCGTTTTCGGACAAAACTTCCAGATTAATGTATTTAAACTTTCATTAGGATTCTGTGTCTTACCTCCTAAACATTTCTTCAGGAGTGCCAGATGTGATAAGTCTGCAAATACAGGCTTAATTACATCTCGAACAGCTTTCGCAACTGAGGGTTTGTGTTTATAATTTTGTAAATTATTATTAATTGCATCATTATACTTACACTATGTATTTGGATTTGTAGGACAAAATCAGTGCATCGGTTCATCATCGGTGCTGCAAGAATGACCCCAAACAGCCCAAATGGCTTTCCGCATTTCCTTTACACTAGTAGAATTGCATCGAACAGCACTACCATAGTAATGCGCAAGCTTATCAATTAAACTATCAGTTAACCTACCTTTTCCGCCTATAGTTTACCATCAGATAATTTCTTCTTACCATATACTAATTTAAGCTTCCTAAGTCTTGTTACCCATTCTCTTTTGCACATGGCCTACACATTCTATTTTCTGAATAAGATGGTCATCGCCGTATGGATTGTTTTCAGAAAGGGCATTGAATGTTTTTGTGTCGCCATCTCCTATGTAGTTCGAATATTTCAGGTTGTGAAGCTTTCTGATCGATTAAAATCCTCAACATCCCGTCAACCTCCATCTTACCAGCAGAGCCAGAATAATTTTTTTCTACATGAAATCTTATGCGCTCTTTGCCATTTATTGTACTTGATACCAAACTTTACCCCTTTATAACTGTCGCATCTTTTTCAAAATGAGGACAACACTTCCCTATCCAAAACCTTACCTGTTTCGGCCCAATTAGAGTACATACTCAATCAACGATGAATGTCCTCTCGTCTTCCAGGTCCCATCACCACTTACCGTTAAAATGTTATCAGGTGACGAAGAATTTTCTTCGACAGCTGCCCTGTTCATGCTTTCTTCGGCGACTTCCTTCATAACAAGTGAAAGTTTATTATTAATAACATCATATAACATTTGTTCAACAGGATTAGGAAGACTCATTACAGAACAAAAGGTTTTTTAATGACTCTAAACCTTGACCTATGCATCTAATTGCTAAAATAAATCTTCTGTTAATTTCTGGAGCATTATTTTTCTTCCCAGTGTTTTCACAGCTTGAAAAAGTACAAATACTCCCACAGTTTTTCAATGTATTTCAAAATTCGAACATAAACCACGAGTGGATTTTTCATTAATTGTCAGCATGATACTGACAAAATAGAGCTAAAGGTTGAAATAAAATCAAAATACAATATTCTTTGAAGTTTTCACTTACCTTAACAAGATTTGACTTTAATGAAGTCTGAATTCCTGAAAGTTTTTTACTAGAAGCATTTTTCATTTCGGCACATTTACTTGTACTTTTCATTCTGCACACTTCCTCGTATCTTTCATATCTGTAACATGTGAGTCACTTACCTTTAATATTTATTTCCTCTAAATCTTTTCTTGGGGCGATTGCCCAATGATTTTTCAGAATAAAACAACAAATATCTTCGATTTAGATAAGTGTTTTAAAAAACGTGTGCTAAAGTAAACACAACAGAATCAAAACACAGCAGAATGAATGTGTTGAGTTGCAGGCTTCCTTCTGATCAACTCAAGCGCTTAAAATATTTCATGAGGCTTATTAAAAACAGAAAAATGAAAGGTATGCATAAATCAAAAATAAATGGGCGTGGCATGTGTCCATTTAAAAGTTGTTATGATTAAATTGCTGTTTGCATTTTTTTGAATAACTTTCGAAGTTTTTAGAGTATTGTCACGTGGTTAGTATCAAAATGTTCAGAAAAAATGAAGAACAAGATATATTTTTTTCGAAAATTCGAAAAAAAGGGTTAACACCCTGAGACCCCTTAAAGAAAAAACCAGGATAAAAAGCCCCAGTCCTCCTCAAGACGCCTCCTCCGCCAAGAAACCGCGAACTGATCAGCCAACCTGCCAAAACAAATACTCCTATCTCAGTGTCGAGGACCTTCCAGAAAATGATGAACAATTTAGCGCCGACCACTCCGACATGGAGCAAACTGATGACCCCCCCCTCAGAGCCTCAACTCCGAAGCAATACATTAGGCCACCTCCTCCTATACAATAGACAACGTGGGCCAATCTGGACAATTCTTAAAAAGGCTAACAAATTCGAAGCTTTCTGAACGCATGGTAGGAAAAAGCCTGCGTGTGTACCTAGAAACCCCAGCCACTTACAAAAAAAATTAGAAATTACTTAGATGGACAACAAGATGCAAGCCTTCACTTACCAACTTAAAGAAGATAAAGAATTCAATGTCGTCCTGCATGGTATGCCTGCGGACATGTCCCCCCAAGAAATTATGGATGATCTACTTGTACTAGGAATCTCCCCATCTTACTGCCATATCATGACAAACCGTAAGACTCATCTCCCAATGCCTCTCTTCTTAGTATCTCTACCATCCAATGAAGATAATAGAAACATTTATAACATCTCCGAGGTCTGCTCAGTCAAAGTGACAGTGGAAGTACTCAATAAGAAACCTGGACCAGCCCAATGCTACCACTGCCAAGGATTTTTCCATAATTCACGTTACTGCTCAAAAAATCCCAGATGCCTCAAATGTTTAAAACCTCATATGACCATGGATTGTAAGAAGACTCTATCAGAAGACCCGACATGTTGCAATTGCCAAGGTAAACACCCTGCAAATTTCCTGGGCTGCCTGAACAATCCTTTGAATAAATCGCCTCCCGTAGATAGGAAAAAAAGTACAAGAAGAACGCCTTGCAGAAAGAAAAAGAAATGCTTGCCAAGCTGAGGAAGAACTCCTCTCTCCTGAAAAAACCCAACTCGGCTCCTCCCAAGCCTACCTCCGTAGCTACCAAACCACCCACCACTACAGCTCCCAAGTCTCACTCACTGCTCTACTCCAAAGCTCTAGCTGACTCTCTGCCTAAAAAAACCCAACCCCTAGTCAAGCCTCCTGAAGCACAGAAGGACTAAATACTTTTAAGATGTTCCAAGACCCTGATGTGAAAGAAATGCTACACACTCTCCGCACCTTCCTCCTAATCAGCAAGTCAAGGAAATCCAAAGCTGAAAAATTCATAGAGATTGCTGCCCTTCTAGACCTTGACCTCTTTGCCTAATTTTCCCGTCCAATAGTTTGAATAATACTCCATTACGGCTAGTCAGCTGGAACTCTAATAGTATACTGCTCCATTTCATTGAAACCAATAACCCTGATATTATCGCTCTGCAAGAAACCTTCCTCAAACCAAGCTACACCGTCAACATATTAAATTTCAGCACATACAGAAACGACCGAACCTCTTGTCGAGGAGGTGGAACAGCTATCATCATTAAGAACTCCATCCACCAACACACAATAGACATTGTTACCCACGGTTCCGAACAAACAGCAATCACAATAGAAGGAAATCCTCACAACCTCACAATTTGCTCATTTTACAAGCCCCCTTCTGTTTCTACCCCAGGATTAATCAACGGCCTTCTAAAAATTTTCAGGAACTGACTTAGATGCTTCATCTTGGGAGATTTCAACCTGAAACACAAATCTTGAAATCCCACAGGAAATGACCCAGGAGGAACTCAGCTCTTCAATTTCGCAAGAAACTGTGGTTTCTGTATATCTACCCCAGCCGAGCCAACCAGGATCCCTCATCACCACAATGCAAGACCCTCAGTCATAGACTTTACTATGTCACCTGGCCTCAGCAATATCACAGCGGAGACCACGTTCGATCTCTCTAGTGATCACAATCCGTTGCTTTACACTTTCAACCCTGACTTTAATTTCAGTTACTCTCATAATTGTACTACCTTCACAAACTGGAACAAATTCCAACTCTTGCTACATTCTCAGTTCCGGGTAACCCTCCATCAATAACGAAGATGACATCAACTTTGCGTCTCCAACCTAACAGAAAAAATTCACGCCTCCATCAACCAGAGTAGCATCACCAAACATATCAAGCACCAGATCACATTCATCCCTCTCTCCAACAGAATGAAGATTAGAGAAAAGAACAGACTAAGAAAGCTGTGGCAGTTCTGCAGGTACCCACCCCTGAAAGCTGAGCTCAACAAGCTCCAAAAGGCAATCCGCAAGGAACTCAAGATACATAAAGAGCATGTGTGGGACGAGATCCTCTCAGATGTTAACATCGATCCAAACGCCATACACAAGCTCATAGCCAGAAAGAGGAAACCTGTCATAATACCTCCTTTTCTTGGGTACCATGGTCTCATCTACAATATTCAAGACAAAGCTAACCTCTTCATGGAAGTCCTTGAGGAATCGTTCAAAGAGAACAGCTCGCCCTACGACGATGATCATATTGATCATATTGATCTCGTTGACCGCGAAGTTCATAGATACTTCAGAAATTATAGGACTCATCCACCTCCACTAACCTCCCCGCAAGAGATTTGCGACATCATTGTCAGCCTTGACAACAAAAAAGCCCCTTGCTTCGACTTAATTAAGATCATCACTCTGAAATCCCTACCAATCAATGTGATTACGTAACTGACAAAAATATTCTATAAATGTCTTATATTACAATACTTCCCGGACTCCTGGAAGCAAGCTACGATCACCCTCCTGCCCAAACCTGGGAAAAACGAGAAGCTACCTCTTAATTATCGACCAATTAGTCTCTTATCAACAATAGCAATAATCTTTGAAAAAATTATCCTTACAAGAGTTCAAGATTTCACCACAGCAAACAATATCATACCTCCGTTCCAGTACGGTTTTCAAACCGAAAGCTCAACAAGCCATCAGCTCCTGCGGGTCACTAATTTCATCAAAAATGTCTTCAACCAGTACGCCCGAACAATAGGAGTCTTTCTCGATGTTGAGAAAGCGCTTGACCGCGTCTGGCACAACGGAATTGTCTATAAACTAATCAAGCTAAATTTTCCCCCATATCTCGTAAAAATACTCCACAACTACCTCCAGGATAGAACTTTCAGAGTAAAACTCAACAACGTCTTCTCAAACATAGGGCGTATTGAGGCCGGTACGCCCCAAGGATCACTACTCAGCCCAATACTTTACTGCCTATATACATACGACTTCCCATCATCTCCAACGGTGGGATCTGCCTGTTCGCTGATGACGCCGCCATTTTTAGCCAGTCAACAGGACCAGAAATGGCCAGACAGCTCCTACAAGTCTACATTTCTACTTCGCCGTTGGCTGAACATCTGGAGAATTAAATAAACACGGACAAGTCTCACGCCATCGTCTTCCGAAAAGGAAATTACAACAACAACATGCCACCGCTCAAGCTTTTTGGCAGACCCATCCCCTGGTCCACGTCAGTCGAATACTTAGGTATTACACTTGACAGAAAACTGACCTTCAAAAACCACCTCTCCAAAATCAAGTGCAAATTCAAACAAAGACTGGCCGCACTCCGAAACCTACTCT